>OY992893.1:92907150-92939650 GCA_963921405.1 Cepaea hortensis
GAGAGAGAGATATTTAAGCGCACGCTTATCAGGTAACATGCTATTCCATATATGTTGTGTATTCTCATGTACATATTACCATTTTGAATGCCAACTGATGTTATAATTTATATCATGAACACATGTACATCACTGTAGAGTGGGTGAGAGAATTAGTATGAGAGAGAGAGAGAGAGAGAGAGAGAGAGAGAGAGAGAGAGAGAGAGAGAGAGAGAGAGAGAGAGAGAGAGAGAGTTGAATTGCATCACTAATTTTTAAGTTACAAAATGTATATGTACAATTTTTCTCCATTTTCTTTACAATTTTGCGACAATGCTCACGACAATCGTCACTGTATGTGTGTGTAAAGTGTGGGAGTTTGATCATAATAGTAGGTGGGGGGATGTGTGTGTGGGTGGGCGGGGTGGGATTGTGTGGGTGGGTGGGGGATTTGTGTGTGGGTACGTGCGGGATGTATGGGTTGGCGGGGAGATGTGTGTGTGGGTGGGGATGTGTGTTTGGCTGGGTGGTTGTGGGTGAGTGGGTGGAGGAGGATATGTTGGTGGATGATTGATGATGGGTTATGGGATGGGTGGGGGTATATGTATGGGTGGGGAGATGTGGGTATGGGGATATGTTGTGGGTGGGAGATGTGTGCAGGTGGTTGTGGGTTTGGGGGTGTGGGTGAGGGATGTGTATGGGTGTGGGATGTTTGGGTGGATGGGTGGGGAGTGTGTGTGGGGGTGAGATATGTGTGGGGGATGTATGTGGGTTGGGGAGGGGTGCATGATGGGTGTGGGTGATGGATTTGGAGATGTGGGTGTGGGTGGGGGATATGTCTGGCTGGGTGGTGGGTGTGGCTAGATGGAGGATGTATGTGTGGGTAGTGAGGGTGATTGTAGTTGGGGGATGTGTGGATGGGTAGGAGATGTGTGGGGAGATGTGTGTGTGGTTGAGGGATGTGTCTTTGGGATGTGTGTGGGTGTGGTGTTGTGTGGGAGGGGAGCTGGTTGTGGATAAATGATGTGTGTGTGGGTGGGTGAAGGTGTGGTTGGGTTTTCGGGTGGGTGAAGGATGTGTGTGAGGGTGGGGATGTGTGCTTAGATGGGTGGTTGGGGTGTGTGAGTGTGGGTGAGTAGATAGGAGATGTATGTGTTGATGAGTGGGTAAGGGATGTGTGGGTGTTAGTGGTTGAGGGATAAGTTCGTGTGTCTGGGGATGAGTGTATGAGTTGGGGATGTGTGTGTGGGTTGTGTGTGCGTGGATGGGAGGTGTGTGTTTGTGAATGGGGGATGTGTTGGTGGATGGGGATGTGTGGGAGGGATGTGTGTATGGGTGGTGAGATTGTGCGTGGGTGGGGATGTTTATGTATATGGGTAGGGGTGTGTGGTTAAGGGATGGGTGGATGGAGGATGTGTGGTTGGGTAGAGGATGTGTGGGTGGTGATTGTATATGAGTAAGGGTGTGTGGTTAAGGGATGTTTGATTGGGGGATGGGTGGGTAGAGGATGTGTGGGTGGGTAGAGGATATGTGGGTGGGTGAGTGTGTGCAGGTTAGGAGATGGTGGGGGATGTTTGTAGGTGTGGGCTTGGGATCTGTGAGTGGGCTGGGGGAGATGGGAGATTATGTGGGTGGGTGCGGAATTTGTGTGTGGGTAGGTGCGGAATATGTGAGTTGACGGGGAGATGTGTGTGTGGCTGAGGAATGTGTGTTTGGCTGGGTGGGTGGAGGTGTGTGGGTGGAGGAGGATATGTGGGTGAGTGATTGTTGGTGTGCGTGGGTGGGGAGATGTGTGTAGGTGAGGGATGTGTGGGTTATTGAATGTATGTGTGCTTGGGGTGTGGGTGGATGTGATGTGTGGTGGGTGAGAGGTGTGTGTGGGTGGGGAGATGTGTAGGTGTAGGGATGTGGTGGATGGGTGGGGGAATGTATGTGTATGTGGGTTATGTGTGTGGTTGGGTGGGGGAGTTGGACTGAATGGGGGATGTGTGGGTGGGTGGTTGATGTGTCTCTTAACATAGTAATATGCATTGTTTATGTTTACAAAATTCATGTGACAATGTTTTTTTCCTATGCACTGTTGATGAAAGAAAGCTGAGTGAGTGGAAGGGCCGAATGTAAGACGGGCCTGCGTGCCCAATTTGTTACCCTTTGAAAATAAAGTCTGTTCGTTCGTTCGTTCGTTCGTTCGTTTGTTATCATCATAAAGGTGTTTCACATAATCTGTCCATACCTGTAGAATCTGGTCTTTTTCTATTATGATTTTGTCATCTTCAGTTTTTAGACACCCGGTTGATGTACGTGTTCTTTTATTAGTAAGTTCCTGAATTCTTTTGTGCACTAATTTGGTATTTTGACTGTTGTGTTGGCTTTCAATTTCTAAGCACTTTTCCTCAAGCCATGCTTCTTTTTCCTCCTTACATAATGTTCTGACTTGTCTGTGAATTTCTTCATATTTGACAGAATTATTTTTGCTGAGTCTTCTTGTTTCCATGAGGTGTAAAATTCCTCCAGTCATCCATTTCTTACGACCCACCTTCTTTAATTTTGGAATAGTTGTTTCTGCAGCCACATTGATTGAATTCTTCAACGTTTCCCATTGATCATCCACATCCTGGAATAGGATCTCTAGATCAGACAAAATTTCAAATCTGTTCTGTACTTCTATGTTGAATTTGTTTTGTATTTCCTTGTCATTACTCAATGTACACAAATCATATTTAGTGTTTCCTGTTATATACTTGACTTTCTTCAACTTTATTCTCAATGTTCCTGTGAGTAATCTGTGGTCACTATAACAATCAGCACTGGGAACTGTTTTTGCTATTGTTAATGCGTTTCTAAATCTTCTGCTAATCAGAATGTAGTCAATCTGATTTCTAATCCTGGTATCAGGACTCCTCCATGTCCATAATCTTCTAGGGTGTTGTTTGAACCAGGTGTTTCCTACAATCATTTCCTGTTCTTTTGCCCACTCTACGAGTCTGTATCCTCTTTCATTTCTCTCTCCTAAACCATAGTTTCCTACTGTGTATCTATCTCCTTGATTTCCTACTTTTGCATTGAAGTCCCCTATTATGATGTTTATTTCTGAATTTTTACATTTCTTTAAGGCAGACTCAAGGTCATTATAAAATTCTTCTACACTATCTTCACTGGATTCTCCTGTTGGGGCATATACTTGAATAATATTTATGCTAAAAGGTCTGCCACTTAATTTAACTAGTAGAACTCTGTCCGACACGGCCCAATATCCTTGAATAGATTTTGATGTTTTCCGGTCCAGAATAATTGCCACTCCCCTATGACGATCTTCACCTCCAGAATAAATAATCTTGAAATCTTCTTCTATCTTGGTGCCTGCTCCTGTCCATCTCGTTTCGCACATACCTAAAATATTAATTTTTACCCTTTCAATTTCTTGTTTTATGTTTTCTAATTTTCCGTCGTTGTTTAACGTCCTAACGTTCCATGTTCCTAATTTTAACGTCTCTGTCCTTGTCTTGCGATGATCGGTCTTTAAGCGAATCATGATATACTAGGCACTTTTAAAGAGGTTAGTTTGCCGTTGCTTTCCTCAATGGCAGTGACCTTACTGGTCGGAGACCGCAGCCATTGACTCAAGACGAGTTCCTTTGCCTGCCGTCGTGTAAATCTGTAAATCGAGGCCATGACCTACAAATATCTGTCGGCTGCCTCAAAATTACATCCACCACCTGCCTTCCGTGGCTTCTTTTGAAAACTTCCAATAAAAGGAACACAATATAACATCACATAATCCACAGGGAAACACTATTCACAGGGAATCCAAAGGAAATCACACGAAATCCAATGAAAAACACTAAATAGCGTCCCTCCGAAAAGTAACGCTTCATCTTGTCGCCATTGTACCGGACATACAAAACATTTATTCAGAATTTCCTGCCGATATTGCACCAGCAAATAAGTTAAGGATAATATTTGTTCAGAACATGCATCTTTACTGTGGCAACATATGGATGCGAGTCGTGGACCATCTTTCCTGTGGCAGCATACGAATGCGATTCGTGGACTATCTTTATTACAGCAACACACATGTGTGTTGTTTGTCCAACAAGAATGATGATGACCATTCATTTCATCCAGTGAGGTTGAAAGTGTAGAGCCGTGAGTTCTAAGATTGCTGATAAGGCCTATTTTGGCTCGAAATGTTCTTTGACAATGTGGACAAGGAATGTTTGACGTTTCTGGAGGAGGATTTCCTGTAGTGGTTTTTCTGTCCTGCCTTTTCTTCACAGCTCTTGCAGTTCTGGTTGCCGCACACGTGAATGCACCCTTGCGTAATGATGCACGCCACGAATTTCGGTCTCTGGCTGCAGTCTCCCAGGTGTCATGTTGAATTCCGAGACCATTCAGTGAGATTTTCAGACAAATATGTGAGTCGTGGAGCATCTTTCCTGCGTCAGCAAATGAATAGAGGTCGTTGACCATCTTTCCTGTGGCAACTTACCAATGTGAGTTGTGGACCATCTTTCCTGCGGCAACATACGAATGCGAGTCGTGGACTATTTTTCCTGTGGCAACATACGAATGTGTTTCGTGGACCATCTTTCCTGTCAAAACATACGAATGTGAGTCGTGGACCATCTTTCCTGTGGCAACACGATCAATTTACATAGCTACGCCGCATCTACCAAATACACATCTGTGTTCAGACCTACTAAATTACGCACTAGCGCATTCACCTAACAAACTATGAACCTGTGCTTACACCAAATATAATATGCACCGGCGCGTACACCTACTAAATTATGCACCTTCGTGCACACCAAACAAATTACACACTTGCGCAGGAACATACCAAGTTACCCCCAACCATATTACGCACCTGCGCATGCACTACCAAATTATGCCCCTTCCAAATTATGCACCTACCAAATAAAACTACAATTTCTCCTGTGGCAACAGGACCAATTTACGCACCTGCACACGCATCTACCAAATTACGCATATGTTTACGAACCTACTAAATTATGCACCTGCATGCACACCTACCAAACTTCGCACTAGTGTGTTCACCTACCAAATTATGCACCTGCGTGCGCACCAAACAAATTATGTACTTGCGCATAAAACCAATCAAACATATTATGCACACGCATAAATCCGCACCTGCGCGCGCACCCACCCAAATCCGCACCTGCGCGCGCACCCACCCAAATCCGCACCTGCGCGCGCACCCACCCTTATCCGCACCTGCGCGCGCACCCACCCTTATCCGCACCTGCGCGCGCACCCACCCTTATCCGCACCTGCGCGCGCACCCACCCTTATCCGCACCTGCGCGCGCACCCACCCTTATCCGCACCTGCGCGCGCACCCACCCAAATCCGCACCTGCGCGCGCACCCACCCAAATCCGCACCTGCGCGCGCACCCAACCAAATCCGCACCTGCGCGCGCACCCACCCAAATCCGCACCTGCGCGCGCACCCACCCAAATCCGCACCTGCGCGCGCACCCACCCAAATCCGCACCTGCGCGCGCACCCACCCAAATCCGCACCTGCGCGCGCACCCACCCAAATCCGCACCTGCGCGCGCACCCACCCAAATCCGCACCTGCGCGCGCACCCACCCAAATCCGCACCTGCGCGCGCACCCACCCAAATCCGCACCTGCGCGCGCACCCACCCAAATCCGCACCTGCGCGCGCACCCACCCAAATCCGCACCTGCGCGCGCACCCACCCAAATCCGCACCTGCGCGCGCACCCACCCAAATCCGCACCTGCGCGCGCACCCACCCAAATCCGCACCTGCGCGCGCACCCACCCAAATCCGCACCTGCGCGCGCACCCACCCAAATCCGCACCTGCGCGCGCACCCACCCACCCAAATCCGCACCTGCGCGCGCACCCACCCACCCAAATCCGCACCTGCGCGCGCACCCACCCAAATCCGCACCTGCGCGCGCACCCACCCAAATCCGCACCTGCGCGCGCACCCACCCAAATCCGCACCTGCGCGCGCACCCACCCACCCAAATCCGCACCTGCGCGCGCGCGCACCCACCCAAATCCGCTCCTGCGCGCGCACCCACCCAAATCCGCTCCTGCGCGCGCACCCACCCAAATCCGCACCTGCGCGCGCACCCACCCAAATCCGCACCTGCGCGCGCACCCACCCAAATCCGCACCTGCGCGCGCACCCACCCAAATCCGCACCTGCGCGCGCACCCACCCAAATCCGCACCTGCGCGCGCACCCACCCAAATCCGCACCTGCGCGCGCACCCACCCAAATCCGCACCTGCGCGCGCACCCACCCAAATCCGCACCTGCGCGCGCACCCACCCAAATCCGCACCTGCGCGCGCACCCACCCAAATCCGCACCTGCGCGCGCACCCACCCAAATCCGCACCTGCGCGCGCACCCACCCAAATCCGCACCTGCGCGCGCACCCACCCAAATCCGCACCTGCGCGCGCACCCACCCAAATCCGCACCTGCGCGCGCACCCACCCAAATCCGCACCTGCGCGCGCACCCACCCAAATCCGCACCTGCGCGCGCACCCACCCAAATCCGCACCTGCGCGCGCACCCACCCAAATCCGCACCTGCGCGCGCACCCACCCAAATCCGCACCTGCGCGCGCACCCACCCAAATCCGCACCTGCGCGCGCACCCACCCAAATCCGCACCTGCGCGCGCACCCACCCAAATCCGCACCTGCGCGCGCACCCACCCAAATCCGCACCTGCGCGCGCACCCACCCAAATCCGCACCTGCGCGCGCACCCACCCAAATCCGCACCTGCGCGCGCACCCACCCAAATCCGCACCTGCGCGCGCACCCACCCAAATCCGCACCTGCGCGCGCACCCACCCAAATCCGCACCTGCGCGCGCACCCACCCAAATCCGCACCTGCGCGCGCACCCACCCAAATCCGCACCTGCGCGCGCACCCACCCAAATCCGCACCTGCGCGCGCACCCACCCAAATCCGCACCTGCGCGCGCACCCACCCAAATCCGCACCTGCGCGCGCACCCACCCATCCATCCAAATCCGCACCTGCGCGCGCACCCACCCATCCAAATCCGCAACTGCGCGCGCACCCACCCATCCAAATCCGCACCTGCGCGCGCACCCACCCAAATCCACGCATCGACTTTATTTTCTTTATATAACATTATTTGCTTTTTTTCCCCCGCAAATTTCTCCCTTAATTTCTCTCCTATGTTTATTTCTCCTTCAAGTACTCCACATATTTTCTTCCTCAATATTCACCCACATTTTAGATTTTTCATTATTACCTTTGTATATTCTGCATTTTCATTTTCTTTTCCTTTTTTAAATATAATGTCATAGTCAGGGTTTGATCCATCGTCCTGTTGGCTTAATGTTTCCAGAGTCCAGTTCACTATTGATTGAGCAATCCTGATGTTCAAGAAAATCTGCTCAATGAATAATTATGAACACATTTCTTCATATTTACGATAAAACTAATCGAACCTGCACAAAATATATTCACTTTTAGAAGACTTTCACAAGAGAATCAAATCAACAGTCTACAGCGTTTCTACGACAGAATTAAACAATTTTATTTTTATACTATTATTAAACTAACATGTAACCCCTTTGTTCTTTGCCTGGTGTCTGAGTAATCCTCACTAACGCCTGGCGGTATATGTTGAAAACTTGAAGTTGTAACTAAAATAAATTGTTGTCCGTCAACTATTTTAATAGTTCTGAATCCCTCAAGTTCCCCTTCATATCTGATGGTAGGGTCTTGCTCACAATACCATTTTAAGAATTATATAATTAGATATTGAAAATGTGCTTGTGGCTTAGGGATTATGAACGCATTGCACAATCCCGACATGCTGTTCGAATTCAGCTGCAGGTGATTTGGAAGTATTGTGTAAGAACGTAATGAGAGGAATAACAACACTGAACGTAAAATTGCTTAGAAAATTACACGCGGCCAATAAATGCTGGGATTGACAACGACGTTCTATAACGGACATCAATCAATCAATCATGTGCCATGCCGGAAAGCGTGGGCGGTCATGACTCGCCATTTCACTCGATCACCAGTGTCGTGGATCAGCTCAGTGTTCCTGTCTCGTCCATGCCATGTGGCCAAGCCATCCAGGTATTTTCCTCTCGGTCTTCCTCTTGGTCTGTTCCCCTCGATCTTGCCAGTTGTCACTAAGTTCTCCAATCCATTTCTTCTCATAACATGTCCAAAAAATTTTGACTGTCTACGTCTAATTTCTCTAATCAGTTTACGATGTTCATTTGTCTCCTGTAGTACTTGGTCATTGGTTTTTCTGTCTGTCCATGGTATTCTTTGCATTTTCCTCAGAAACCACATTTCTGCAGTCATCAGACGCTTTTCAGCTTGACTGCTCATTGTCCAAGTTTCACATCCATATAAAAGAACAGGCTCTATGTATCCCCTCAACACTCTTTTTCTCGTTTCAATTGACATCTTCTTATTGGTCAGAATGTTTTTCATCTTGCTAAAGGCTACTTTCGCCATGGCGATTCTTGTTCTACTCTTCAAGGCATCTCCCATCAGATGTTATAACTGTTCCAAGATAATTGTACCGATTCACTTGTTGAAGAATATTTCCATTTACTTGTATATTACATTGTGGCACTTCTTCCTTCCTACTGACGACCATAACCTGAGTCTTTTTACAATTTAATTCTAACCCCAGTTGCTCATTGTGTACAACAACCGCGTCTACTAATTGTTGCAGGTCCTGCTCATTGTCTGCAATTAATACTGTATCATCTGCATATCTAATGTTATTGATGTTTCGTCCTCCAATGCTGATTCCATTTATATCCTCTACATTTCTGAAAATATTTTCACTGTACAGGGAAAAAAGAGCTGGAGACATCACACATCCCTGCCTAACACCTCTCTTAATTGGCTGATACTGTCCCACTTCATTATCAATCCTTATTGCAGATTGTTGTTTCCAATATATGTTTTTTTATAAGTCTAATGTCTTTCCCATCAATTTGTAGATCTGCAAGCATATCCACCATGCTGACATGTCTAACGCTATCAAAAGCCTTTGTATAGTCAATAAAGCAAAGATGTATATCCTTGTTTACTTCTATAGCACGTTCAATAACTGTTCGCAGCATATACACAGCATTTACTGTACCCTTTCCTTCTACAAACCCGCATTGTTCTTCCCCTATTTCAGGTTGTATCTTCTTCCTCATTTTTGCATGATAATTCTTAGCAACATCTTTGCGATGTGACTCATTATACTAATTGTTCTATGTTGATCACATTCCAAGGTTCCTAATTTCTTTGGGATTGCAATAAATATAGAGTTACATAATTCAGGAGGTATATCTCCAGTATCATATAATGTGTTCAGCAGTCTGGTGACTTGATCTAGTCCAAATTCTTCTAAAGCTTTAATCATTTCTGTTGTGATGTTATCTGCACCGGGGGCCTTGCCAGCTTTCATATGCTTAAGAACATTTCGAACCTCCATCTCCAAAATTGGCGGTCCTTCATTATTAAATCTAATATCATACTGTTCGTCTCTGTTATCATCATAAAGGTGTTTCACATAATCTGTCCATACCTGTAGAATCTGGTCTTTTTCTATTATGATTTTGCCATCTTCAGTTTTTAGACACCCGGTTGATGTACTTGTTCTTTTATTAGTAAGTTCCTGAATTCTTTTGTGCACTAATTTGGTATTTTGACTGTTGTGTTGGCTTTCAATTTCTAAGCACTTTTCCTCAAGCCATGCTTCTTTTTCCTCCTTACATAATGTTCTGACTTGTCTGTGAATTTCTTCATATTTGACAGAATTATTTTTGCTGAGTCTTCTTGTTTCCATGAGGTGTAAAATTCCTCCAGTCATCCATTTCTTACGACCCACCTTCTTTAATTTTGGAATAGTTGTTTCTGCAGCCACATTGATTGAATTCTTCAACGTTTCCCATTGATCATCCACATCCTGGAATAGGATCTCTAGATCAGACAAAATTTCAAATCTGTTCTGTACTTCTATGTTGAATTTGTTTTGTATTTCCTTGTCATTACTCAATGTACACAAATCATATTTAGTGTCTCCCCCGTTGTGTCTCCACCTTGCCGTGGTGGGGGAGCTTGCGTGTCCCATCGACCCCATGTGCTTGCCGATGGGTGAAAAACTACATATCGGACAGCATATGGGATAGGGACCAGACTAAGAGAGACACAACCTGCTGCTCTGCAGGTGACTGAGGATAGCAGTCAAAAGTTTAAAAGGTGCACGAAGGCAGACGCTTTTGGTCCGGACAAAACTCTTAAGGCTCCCTGTCGAGGGCTGTGGCTGAACGCCTCTAAGCCACAAACCCCCGGATCTGAGAGCCAGGCCGATACCCGCCTACCGAAAAATAGAAGCGTGATACTGAGCAAGCTACATGCTTAGTTCTTTTACATGTTCGAAGGCTCTCAGCTGGGGAATATGAGAGATTCCCGGATGAGAGGGCCAGGCCGTTTCTCGTCCACTGCTTCACGAAGGTAAGGTGCTGAGCCGGCAGCACATGTAGCCTACCTGGTGAGCGAGTACAAAAAGTCAGAAAAGTGCCCCAGTCGAAGTAAATGGTTACGGAAAATGTCTGTACCTACCCATAGAGAGTGTAGACAAAAGTGGAAGAACGTCTCAATAACGCGAAATGGAACGCACGACGAGCGAACCTAATGCGTGGTCTGAAAGCACAAGCAAAAGCTTACCGAGTGGATGTCGCTCGCAGTCTGACCGCTCCTGGTGTGTGCTTGGGAGCGATCAGTGGCAAGCGGGATGCCCAACACATGGAAGTGAGGAACTGAAGCAGCCATGAGCAGGACGTGGCAACTCCTTGGGTGATCTAGTCTCAGAGCAATATGTGCCGGCTCTGCAATTATGGAAGCCCCCTTGGATAGCGAGGGAATGCCCATGGTCTGCCCCTGCCTTCCCTTGAGGGCCGACCGCGATGTCGTTGATTGTTCTATCTTGACCAGCTGAGATGTGGGTGACATCACAACAGTCTAACGTGTCTCGAAACCAGAGGAAGGCTAACCTCATTAAAAAATGCCCGTCGGAAGCCGGAAGTGTCGTCCTACGGGTGGCAAACTAAAAATTGACACTACGCAATTACGTCCGAGTGTAATGTCTCGTCCGAATGTCTCTCGTGCTAGGAACAGCTCTGACTACCTAGTTTCCGAATGCCGCTCTTGTTCGGAACAGCTCTGACTAGGTAGTTTTCCGAATGTCTGTCGTGCCTGGAACAGCTCTGACGGGCGCAACGACAAGCACATGTCCGAAAACTCGCTGAGTGAATACCGTCTGCAGACCTGTCTGGTTTGTGCGGGAACGGCACGGGGCAAACGAAATGCCCAATATATTGAAGTGAGGAATTAAAGCAGCCATGAGCAGGACGTGACGATTCCCTCTGTGTGCCCAGTACCAGGGCGCTATGTGCCGGCTCTGCAATTATGGAAGCCACCCAGGATGGCGGAAAATGCTATGGACTGTCCCTGCCTTCATTTGAGGGATGACCGTGCAGTCTCCGACTGTTCCAACTTGACCAGCTGGGAGGTGGACAGTACCACAAAAGTGAGAGTCTCCCAGGAATGCTAACCTGGTCAAAAATGCACGCTAAAAGCCGGATGTGTTGGCCTAAGGGTTTCGATCCAAGGGTGCCTAACTAGACACACCGCAATCACATCTGAAAAAACACTCCGGATGAACGCAAAGAAGAAGAAGAAGATATTTAGTGTTTCCTGTTATATACTTGACTTTCTTCAACTTTATCCTCAATGTTCCTGTGAGTAATCTGTGGTCACTATAACAATCAGCACTGGGAACTGTTTTTGCTATTGTTAATGCGTTTCTAAATCTTCTGCTAATCAGAATGTAGTCAATCTGATTTCTAATCCTGGTATCAGGACTCCTCTATGTCCATAATCTTCTAGGGTGTTGTTTGAACCAGGTGTTTCCTACAATCATTTCCTGTTCTTTTGCCCACTCTACGAGTCTGTATCCTCTTTCATTTCTCTCTCCTAAACCATAGTTTCCTACTGTGTATCTATCTCCTTGATTTCCTACTTTTGCATTGAAGTCCCCTATTATGATGTTTATTTCTGAATTTTTACATTTCTTTAAGGCAGACTCAAGGTCATTATAAAATTCTTCTACACTATCTTCACTGGATTCTCCTGTTGGGGCATATACTTGAATAATATTTATGCTAAAAGGTCTGCCACTTAATTTAACTAGTAGAACTCTGTCCGACACGGCCCAATATCCTTGAATAGATTTTGATGTTTTCCGGTCCAGAATAATTGCCACTCCCCTATGACGATCTTCACCTCCAGAATAAATAATCTTGAAATCTTCTTCTATCTTGATGCCTGCTCCTGTCCATCTCGTTTCGCACATACCTAAAATATTAATTTTTACCCTTTCAATTTCTTGTTTTATGTTTTCTAATTTTCCGTCGTTGTTTAACGTCCTAACGTTCCATGTTCCTAATTTTAACGTCTCTGTCCTTGTCTTGCGATGATCGGTCTTTAAGCGAATCATGATATACTAGGCACTTTTAAAGAGGTAGTTTGCCGTTGCTTTCCTCTATGGCAGTGACCTTACTGGTCGGAGGCCGCAGCCATTGACTCAAGACGAGTTCCTTTGCCTGCCGTCGTGTAAATCGAGGCCATGACCCACAAATATCTGTCGGCTGCCCTCAAAATTACATCCACCACCTGCCTTCCGTGGCTTCTTTTGAAAACTTCCAATAAAAGGAACACAATATAACATCACATAATCCACAGGGAAACACTATTCACAGGGAATCCAAAGGAAATCACACGAAATCCAATGAAAAACACTAAATAGCGTCCCTCCGAAAAGTAACGCTTCATCTTGTCGCCATTGTACCGGACATACAAAACATTTATTCAGAATTTCCTGCCGATATTGCACCAGCAAATAAGTTAAGGATAATATTTGTTCAGAACATGCATCTTTACTGTGGCAACATATGGATGCGAGTCGTGGACCATCTTTCCTGTGGCAGCATACGAATGCGATTCGTGGACTATCTTTATTACAGCAACACACATGTGTGTTGTTTGTCCAACAAGAATGATGATGACCATTCATTTCATCCAGTGAGGTTGAAAGTGTAGAGCCGTGAGTTCTAAGATTGCTGATAAGGCCTATTTTGGCTCGAAATGTTCTTTGACAATGTGGACAAGGAATGTTTGACGTTTCTGGAGGAGGATTTCCTGTAGTGGTTTTTCTGTCCTGCCTTTTCTTCACAGCTCTTGCAGTTCTGGTTGCCGCACACGTGAATGCACCCTTGCGTAATGATGCACGCCACGAATTTCGGTCTCTGGCTGCAGTCTCCCAGGTGTCATGTTGAATTCCGAGACCATTCAGTGAGATTTTCAGACAAATATGTGAGTCGTGGAGCATCTTTCCTGCGTCAGCAAATGAATAGAGGTCGTTGACCATCTTTCCTGTGGCAACTTACCAATGTGAGTTGTGGACCATCTTTCCTGCGGCAACATACGAATGCGAGTCGTGGACTATTTTTCCTGTGGCAACATACGAATGTGTTTCGTGGACCATCTTTCCTGTCAAAACATACGAATGTGAGTCGTGGACCATCTTTCCTGTGGCAACACGATCAATTTACATAGCTACGCCGCATCTACCAAATACACATCTGTGTTCAGACCTACTAAATTACGCACTAGCGCATTCACCTAACAAACTATGAACCTGTGCTTACACCAAATATAATATGCACCGGCGCGTACACCTACTAAATTATGCACCTTCGTGCACACCAAACAAATTACACACTTGCGCAGGAACATACCAAGTTACCCCCAACCATATTACGCACCTGCGCATGCACTACCAAATTATGCCCCTTCCAAATTATGCACCTACCAAATAAAACTACCATTTCTCCTGTGGCAACAGGACCAATTTACGCACCTGCACACGCATCTACCAAATTACGCATCTGTTTACGAACCTACTAAATTATGCACCTGCATGCACACCTACCAAACTTCGCACTAGTGTGTTCACCTACCAAATTATGCACCTGCGTGCGCACCAAACAAATTATGTACTTGCGCATAAAACCCATCAAACATATTATGCACACGCATAAATCCGCACCTGCGCGCGCACCCACCCAAATCCGCACCTGCGCGCGCACCCACCCAAATCCGCACCTGCGCGCGCACCCACCCAAATCCGCACCTGCGCGCGCACCCACCCAAATCCGCACCTGCGCGCGCACCCACCCAAATCCGCACCTGCGCGCGCACCCACCCAAATCCGCACCTGCGCGCGCACCCACCCAAATCCGCACCTGCGCGCGCACCCACCCAAATCCGCACCTGCGCGCGCACCCACCCAAATCCGCACCTGCGCGCGCACCCACCCAAATCCGCACCTGCGCGCGCACCCACCCAAATCCGCACCTGCGCGCGCACCCACCCAAATCCGCACCTGCGCGCGCACCCACCCAAATCCGCACCTGCGCGCGCACCCACCCAAATCCGCACCTGCGCGCGCACCCACCCAAATCCGCACCTGCGCGCGCACCCACCCAAATCCGCACCTGCGCGCGCACCCACCCAAATCCGCACCTGCGCGCGCACCCACCCAAATCCGCACCTGCGCGCGCACCCACCCAAATCCGCACCTGCGCGCGCACCCACCCAAATCCGCACCTGCGCGCGCACCCACCCAAATCCGCACCTGCGCGCGCACCCACCCAAATCCGCACCTGCGCGCGCACCCACCCAAATCCGCACCTGCGCGCGCACCCACCCAAATCCGCACCTGCGCGCGCACCCACCCAAATCCGCACCTGCGCGCGCACCCACCCAAATCCGCACCTGCGCGCGCACCCACCCAAATCCGCACCTGCGCGCGCACCCACCCAAATCCGCACCTGCGCGCGCACCCACCCAAATCCGCACCTGCGCGCGCACCCACCCAAATCCGCACCTGCGCGCGCACCCACCCAAATCCGCACCTGCGCGCGCACCCACCCAAATCCGCACCTGCGCGCGCACCCACCCAAATCCGCACCTGCGCGCGCACCCACCCAAATCCGCACCTGCGCGCGCACCCACCCATCCATCCAAATCCGCACCTGCGCGCGCACCCACCCATCCAAATCCGCACCTGCGCGCGCACCCACCCATCCAAATCCGCACCTGCGCGCGCACCCACCCAAATCCACGCATCGACTTTATTTTCTTTATATAACATTATTTGCTGTTTTTCCCCCGCAAATTTCTCCCTTAATTTCTCTCCTATGTTTATTTCTCCTTCAAGTACTCCACATATTTTCTTCCTCAATATTCACCCACATTTTAGATTTTTCATTATTACCTTTGTATATTCTGCATTTTCATTTTCTTTTCCTTTTTTAAATATAATGTCATAGTCAGGGTTTGATCCATCGTCCTGTTGGCTTAATGTTTCCAGAGTCCAGTTCACTATTGATTGAGCAATCCTGATGTTCAAGAAAATCTGCTCAATGAATAATTATGAACACATTTCTTCATATTTACGATAAAACTAATCGAACCTGCACAAAATATATTCACTTTTAGAAGACTTTCACAAGAGAATCAAATCAACAGTCTACAGCGTTTCTACGACAGAATTAAACAATTTTATTTTTATACTATTATTAAACTAACATGTAACCCCTTTGTTCTTTGCCTGGTGTCTGAGTAATCCTCACTAACGCCTGGCGGTATATGTTGAAAACTTGAAGTTGTAACTAAAATAAATTGTTGTCCGTCAACTATTTTAATAGTTCTGAATCCCTCAAGTTCCCCTTCATATCTGATGGTAGGGTCTTGCTCACAATACCATTTTAAGAATTATATAATTAGATATTGAAAATGTGCTTGTGGCTTAGGGATTATGAACGCATTGCACAATCCCGACATGCTGTTCGAATTCAGCTGCAGGTGATTTGGAAGTATTGTGTAAGAACGTAATGAGAGGAATAACAACACTGAACGTAAAATTGCTTAGAAAATTACACGCGGCCAATAAATGCTGGGATTGACAACGACGTTCTATAACGGACATCAATCAATCAATCATGTGCCATGCCGGAAAGCGTGGGCGGTCATGACTCGCCATTTCACTCGATCACCAGTGTCGTGGATCAGCTCAGTGTTCCTGTCTCGTCCATGCCATGTGGCCAAGCCATCCAGGTATTTTCCTCTCGGTCTTCCTCTTGGTCTGTTCCCCTCGATCTTGCCAGTTGTCACTAAGTTCTCCAATCCATTTCTTCTCATAACATGTCCAAAAAATTTTGACTGTCTACGTCTAATTTCTCTAATCAGTTTACGATGTTCATTTGTCTCCTGTAGTACTTGGTCATTGGTTTTTCTGTCTGTCCATGGTATTCTTTGCATTTTCCTCAGAAACCACATTTCTGCAGTCATCAGACGCTTTTCAGCTTGACTGCTCATTGTCCAAGTTTCACATCCATATAAAAGAACAGGCTCTATGTATCCCCTCAACACTCTTTTTCTCGTTTCAATTGACATCTTCTTATTGGTCAGAATGTTTTTCATCTTGCTAAAGGCTACTTTCGCCATGGCGATTCTTGTTCTACTCTTCAAGGCATCTCCCATCAGATGTTATAACTGTTCCAAGATAATTGTACCGCTTCACTTGTTGAAGAATATTTCCATTTACTTGTATATTACATTGTGGCACTTCTTCCTTCCTACTGACGACCATAACCTGAGTCTTTTTACAATTTAATTCTAACCCCAGTTGCTCATTGTGTACAACAACCGCGTCTACTAATTGTTGCAGGTCCTGCTCATTGTCTGCAATTAATACTGTATCATCTGCATATCTAATGTTATTGATGTTTCGTCCTCCAATGCTGATTCCATTTATATCCTCTACATTTCTGAAAATATTTTCACTGTACAGGGAAAAAAGAGCTGGAGACATCACACATCCCTGCCTAACACCTCTCTTAATTGGCTGATACTGTCCCACTTCATTATCAATCCTTATTGCAGATTGTTGTTTCCAATATATGTTTTTTTATAAGTCTAATGTCTTTCCCATCAATTTGTAGATCTGCAAGCATATCCACCATGCTGACATGTCTAACGCTATCAAAAGCCTTTGTATAGTCAATAAAGCAAAGATGTATATCCTTGTTTACTTCTATAGCACGTTCAATAACTGTTCGCAGCATATACACAGCATTTACTGTACCCTTTCCTTCTACAAACCCGCATTGTTCTTCCCCTATTTCAGGTTGTATCTTCTTCCTCATTTTTGCATGATAATTCTTAGCAACATCTTTGCGATGTGACTCATTATACTAATTGTTCTATGTTGATCACATTCCAAGGTTCCTAATTTCTTTGGGATTGCAATAAATATAGAGTTACATAATTCAGGAGGTATATCTCCAGTATCATATAATGTGTTCAGCAGTCTGGTGACTTGATCTAGTCCAAATTCTTCTAAAGCTTTAATCATTTCTGTTGTGATGTTATCTGCACCGGGGGCCTTGCCAGCTTTCATATGCTTAAGAACATTTCGAACCTCCATCTCCAAAATTGGCGGTCCTTCATTATTAAATCTAATATCATACTGTTCGTCTCTGTTATCATCATAAAGGTGTTTCACATAATCTGTCCATACCTGTAGAATCTGGTCTTTTTCTATTATGATTTTGCCATCTTCAGTTTTTAGACACCCGGTTGATGTACTTGTTCTTTTATTAGTAAGTTCCTGAATTCTTTTGTGCACTAATTTGGTATTTTGACTGTTGTGTTGGCTTTCAATTTCTAAGCACTTTTCCTCAAGCCATGCTTCTTTTTCCTCCTTACATAATGTTCTGACTTGTCTGTGAATTTCTTCATATTTGACAGAATTATTTTTGCTGAGTCTTCTTGTTTCCATGAGGTGTAAAATTCCTCCAGTCATCCATTTCTTACGACCCACCTTCTTTAATTTTGGAATAGTTGTTTCTGCAGCCACATTGATTGAATTCTTCAACGTTTCCCATTGATCATCCACATCCTGGAATAGGATCTCTAGATCAGACAAAATTTCAAATCTGTTCTGTACTTCTATGTTGAATTTGTTTTGTATTTCCTTGTCATTACTCAATGTACACAAATCATATTTAGTGTCTCCCCCGTTGTGTCTCCACCTTGCCGTGGTGGGGGAGCTTGCGTGTCCCATCGACCCCATGTGCTTGCCGATGGGTGAAAAACTACATATCGGACAGCATATGGGATAGGGACCAGACTAAGAGAGACACAACCTGCTGCTCTGCAGGTGACTGAGGATAGCAGTCAAAAGTTTAAAAGGTGCACGAAGGCAGACGCTTTTGGTCCGGACAAAACTCTTAAGGCTCCCTGTCGAGGGCTGTGGCTGAACGCCTCTAAGCCACAAACCCCCGGATCTGAGAGCCAGGCCGATACCCGCCTACCGAAAAATAGAAGCGTGATACTGAGCAAGCTACATGCTTAGTTCTTTTACATGTTCGAAGGCTCTCAGCTGGGGAATATGAGAGATTCCCGGATGAGAGGGCCAGGCCGTTTCTCGTCCACTGCTTCACGAAGGTAAGGTGCTGAGCCGGCAGCACATGTAGCCTACCTGGTGAGCGAGTACAAAAAGTCAGAAAAGTGCCCCAGTCGAAGTAAATGGTTACGGAAAATGTCTGTACCTACCCATAGAGAGTGTAGACAAAAGTGGAAGAACGTCTCAATAACGCGAAATGGAACGCACGACGAGCGAACCTAATGCGTGGTCTGAAAGCACAAGCAAAAGCTTACCGAGTGGATGTCGCTCGCAGTCTGACCGCTCCTGGTGTGTGCTTGGGAGCGATCAGTGGCAAGCGGGATGCCCAACACATGGAAGTGAGGAACTGAAGCAGCCATGAGCAGGACGTGGCAACTCCTTGGGTGATCTAGTCTCAGAGCAATATGTGCCGGCTCTGCAATTATGGAAGCCCCCTTGGATAGCGAGGGAATGCCCATGGTCTGCCCCTGCCTTCCCTTGAGGGCCGACCGCGATGTCGTTGATTGTTCTATCTTGACCAGCTGAGATGTGGGTGACATCACAACAGTCTAACGTGTCTCGAAACCAGAGGAAGGCTAACCTCATTAAAAAATGCCCGTCGGAAGCCGGAAGTGTCGTCCTACGGGTGGCAAACTAAAAATTGACACTACGCAATTACGTCCGAGTGTAATGTCTCGTCCGAATGTCTCTCGTGCTAGGAACAGCTCTGACTACCTAGTTTCCGAATGCCGCTCTTGTTCGGAACAGCTCTGACTAGGTAGTTTTCCGAATGTCTGTCGTGCCTGGAACAGCTCTGACGGGCGCAACGACAAGCACATGTCCGAAAACTCGCTGAGTG
Organism: Cepaea hortensis; assembly: GCA_963921405.1. Classification (NCBI taxonomy): domain Eukaryota; kingdom Metazoa; phylum Mollusca; class Gastropoda; order Stylommatophora; family Helicidae; genus Cepaea; species Cepaea hortensis. The sequence goes on from OY992893.1 coordinate 92,926,577, forward strand.
AATACCGTCTGCAGACCTGTCTGGTTTGTGCGGGAACGGCACGGGGCAAACGAAATGCCCAATATATTGAAGTGAGGAATTAAAGCAGCCATGAGCAGGACGTGACGATTCCCTCTGTGTGCCCAGTACCAGGGCGCTATGTGCCGGCTCTGCAATTATGGAAGCCACCCAGGATGGCGGAAAATGCTATGGACTGTCCCTGCCTTCATTTGAGGGATGACCGTGCAGTCTCCGACTGTTCCAACTTGACCAGCTGGGAGGTGGACAGTACCACAAAAGTGAGAGTCTCCCAGGAATGCTAACCTGGTCAAAAATGCACGCTAAAAGCCGGATGTGTTGGCCTAAGGGTTTCGATCCAAGGGTGCCTAACTAGACACACCGCAATCACATCTGAAAAAACACTCCGGATGAACGCAAAGAAGAAGAAGAAGATATTTAGTGTTTCCTGTTATATACTTGACTTTCTTCAACTTTATCCTCAATGTTCCTGTGAGTAATCTGTGGTCACTATAACAATCAGCACTGGGAACTGTTTTTGCTATTGTTAATGCGTTTCTAAATCTTCTGCTAATCAGAATGTAGTCAATCTGATTTCTAATCCTGGTATCAGGACTCCTCTATGTCCATAATCTTCTAGGGTGTTGTTTGAACCAGGTGTTTCCTACAATCATTTCCTGTTCTTTTGCCCACTCTACGAGTCTGTATCCTCTTTCATTTCTCTCTCCTAAACCATAGTTTCCTACTGTGTATCTATCTCCTTGATTTCCTACTTTTGCATTGAAGTCCCCTATTATGATGTTTATTTCTGAATTTTTACATTTCTTTAAGGCAGACTCAAGGTCATTATAAAATTCTTCTACACTATCTTCACTGGATTCTCCTGTTGGGGCATATACTTGAATAATATTTATGCTAAAAGGTCTGCCACTTAATTTAACTAGTAGAACTCTGTCCGACACGGCCCAATATCCTTGAATAGATTTTGATGTTTTCCGGTCCAGAATAATTGCCACTCCCCTATGACGATCTTCACCTCCAGAATAAATAATCTTGAAATCTTCTTCTATCTTGATGCCTGCTCCTGTCCATCTCGTTTCGCACATACCTAAAATATTAATTTTTACCCTTTCAATTTCTTGTTTTATGTTTTCTAATTTTCCGTCGTTGTTTAACGTCCTAACGTTCCATGTTCCTAATTTTAACGTCTCTGTCCTTGTCTTGCGATGATCGGTCTTTAAGCGAATCATGATATACTAGGCACTTTTAAAGAGGTAGTTTGCCGTTGCTTTCCTCTATGGCAGTGACCTTACTGGTCGGAGGCCGCAGCCATTGACTCAAGACGAGTTCCTTTGCCTGCCGTCGTGTAAATCGAGGCCATGACCCACAAATATCTGTCGGCTGCCCTCAAAATTACATCCACCACCTGCCTTCCGTGGCTTCTTTTGAAAACTTCCAATAAAAGGAACACAATATAACATCACATAATCCACAGGGAAACACTATTCACAGGGAATCCAAAGGAAATCACACGAAATCCAATGAAAAACACTAAATAGCGTCCCTCCGAAAAGTAACGCTTCATCTTGTCGCCATTGTACCGGACATACAAAACATTTATTCAGAATTTCCTGCCGATATTGCACCAGCAAATAAGTTAAGGATAATATTTGTTCAGAACATGCATCTTTACTGTGGCAACATATGGATGCGAGTCGTGGACCATCTTTCCTGTGGCAGCATACGAATGCGATTCGTGGACTATCTTTATTACAGCAACACACATGTGTGTTGTTTGTCCAACAAGAATGATGATGACCATTCATTTCATCCAGTGAGGTTGAAAGTGTAGAGCCGTGAGTTCTAAGATTGCTGATAAGGCCTATTTTGGCTCGAAATGTTCTTTGACAATGTGGACAAGGAATGTTTGACGTTTCTGGAGGAGGATTTCCTGTAGTGGTTTTTCTGTCCTGCCTTTTCTTCACAGCTCTTGCAGTTCTGGTTGCCGCACACGTGAATGCACCCTTGCGTAATGATGCACGCCACGAATTTCGGTCTCTGGCTGCAGTCTCCCAGGTGTCATGTTGAATTCCGAGACCATTCAGTGAGATTTTCAGACAAATATGTGAGTCGTGGAGCATCTTTCCTGCGTCAGCAAATGAATAGAGGTCGTTGACCATCTTTCCTGTGGCAAATCCGCACCTGCGCGCGCACCCACCCAAATCCGCACCTGCGCGCGCACCCACCCAAATCCGCACCTGCGCGCGCACCCACCCAAATCCGCACCTGCGCGCGCACCCACCCAAATCCGCACCTGCGCGCGCACCCACCCAAATCCGCACCTGCGCGCGCACCCACCCAAATCCGCACCTGCGCGCGCACCCACCCAAATCCGCACCTGCGCGCGCACCCACCCAAATCCGCACCTGCGCGCGCACCCACCCAAATCCGCACCTGCGCGCGCACCCACCCAAATCCGCACCTGCGCGCGCACCCACCCAAATCCGCACCTGCGCGCGCACCCACCCAAATCCGCACCTGCGCGCGCACCCACCCAAATCCGCACCTGCGCGCGCACCCACCCAAATCCGCACCTGCGCGCGCACCCACCCAAATCCGCACCTGCGCGCGCACCCACCCAAATCCGCACCTGCGCGCGCACCCACCCAAATCCGCACCTGCGCGCGCACCCACATCCGCACCTGCGCGCGCACCCACCCAAATCCGCACCTGCGCGCGCACCCACCCAAATCCGCACCTGCGCGCGCACCCACCCAAATCCGCACCTGCGCGCGCACCCACCCAAATCCGCACCTGCGCGCGCACCCACCCATCCAAATCCGCACCTGCGCGCGCACCCACCCAAATCCGCACCTGCGCGCGCACCCACCCAAATCCGCACCTGCGCGCGCACCCACCCAAATCCGCACCTGCGCGCGCACCCACCCAAATCCGCACCTGCGCGCGCACCCACCCAAATCCGCACCTGCGCGCGCACCCACCCAAATCCGCACCTGCGCGCGCACCCACCCAAATCCGCACCTGCGCGCGCACCCACCCAAATCCGCACCTGCGCGCGCACCCACCCAAATCCGCACCTGCGCGCGCACCCACCCAAATCCGCACCTGCGCGCGCACCCACCCAAATCCGCACCTGCGCGCGCACCCACCCAAATCCGCACCTGCGCGCGCACCCACCCAAATCCGCACCTGCGCGCGCACCCACCCAAATCCGCACCTGCGCGCGCACCCACCCAAATCCGCACCTGCGCGCGCACCCACCCAAATCCGCACCTGCGCGCGCACCCACCCAAATCCGCACCTGCGCGCGCACCCACCCATCCAAATCCGCACCTGCGCGCGCACCCACCCATCCAAATCCGCACCTGCGCGCGCACCCACCCATCCAAATCCGCACCTGCGCGCGCACCCACCCAAATCCACGCATCGACTTTATTTTCTTTATATAACATTATTTGCTTTTTTTCCCCCGCAAATTTCTCCCTTAATTTCTCTCCTATGTTTATTTCTCCTTCAAGTACTCCACATATTTTCTTCCTCAATATTCACCCACATTTTAGATTTTTCATTATTACCTTTGTATATTCTGCATTTTCATTTTCTTTTCCTTTTTTAAATATAATGTCATAGTCAGGGTTTGATCCATCGTCCTGTTGGCTTAATGTTTCCAGAGTCCAGTTCACTATTGATTGAGCAATCCTGATGTTCAAGAAAATCTGCTCAATGAATAATTATGAACACATTTCTTCATATTTACGATAAAACTAATCGAACCTGCACAAAATATATTCACTTTTAGAAGACTTTCACAAGAGAATCAAATCAACAGTCTACAGCGTTTCTACGACAGAATTAAACAATTTTATTTTTATACTATTATTAAACTAACATGTAACCCCTTTGTTCTTTGCCTGGTGTCTGAGTAATCCTCACTAACGCCTGGCGGTATATGTTGAAAACTTGAAGTTGTAACTAAAATAAATTGTTGTCCGTCAACTATTTTAATAGTTCTGAATCCCTCAAGTTCCCCTTCATATCTGATGGTAGGGTCTTGCTCACAATACCATTTTAAGAATGATATAATTAGATATTGAAAATGTGCTTGTGGCTTAGGGATTATGAACGCATTGCACAATCCCGACATGCTGTTCGAATTCAGCTGCAGGTGATTTGGAAGTATTGTGTAAGAACGTAATGAGAGGAATAACAACACTGAACGTAAAATTGCTTAGAAAATTACACGCGGCCAATAAATGCTGGGATTGACAACGACGTTCTATAACGGACATCAATCAATCAATCATGTGCCATGCCGGAAAGCGTGGGCGGTCATGACTCGCCATTTCACTCGATCACCAGTGTCGTGGATCAGCTCAGTGTTCCTGTCTCGTCCATGCCATGTGGCCAAGCCATCCAGGTATTTTCCTCTCGGTCTTCCTCTTGGTCTGTTCCCCTCGATCTTGCCAGTTGTCACTAAGTTCTCCAATCCATTTCTTCTCATAACATGTCCAAAAAATTTTGACTGTCTACGTCTAATTTCTCTAATCAGTTTACGATGTTCATTTGTCTCCTGTAGTACTTGGTCATTGGTTTTTCTGTCTGTCCATGGTATTCTTTGCATTTTCCTCAGAAACCACATTTCTGCAGTCATCAGACGCTTTTCAGCTTGACTGCTCATTGTCCAAGTTTCACATCCATATAAAAGAACAGGCTCTATGTATCCCCTCAACACTCTTTTTCTCGTTTCAATTGACATCTTCTTATTGGTCAGAATGTTTTTCATCTTGCTAAAGGCTACTTTCGCCATGGCGATTCTTGTTCTACTCTTCAAGGCATCTCCCATCAGATGTTATAACTGTTCCAAGATAATTGTACCGATTCACTTGTTGAAGAATATTTCCATTTACTTGTATATTACATTGTGGCACTTCTTCCTTCCTACTGACGACCATAACCTGAGTCTTTTTACAATTTAATTCTAACCCCAGTTGCTCATTGTGTACAACAACCGCGTCTACTAATTGTTGCAGGTCCTGCTCATTGTCTGCAATTAATACTGTATCATCTGCATATCTAATGTTATTGATGTTTCGTCCTCCAATGCTGATTCCATTTATATCCTCTACATTTCTGAAAATATTTTCACTGTACAGGGAAAAAAGAGCTGGAGACATCACACATCCCTGCCTAACACCTCTCTTAATTGGCTGATACTGTCCCACTTCATTATCAATCCTTATTGCAGATTGTTGTTTCCAATATATGTTTTTTTATAAGTCTAATGTCTTTCCCATCAATTTGTAGATCTGCAAGCATATCCACCATGCTGACATGTCTAACGCTATCAAAAGCCTTTGTATAGTCAATAAAGCAAAGATGTATATCCTTGTTTACTTCTATAGCACGTTCAATAACTGTTCGCAGCATATACACAGCATTTACTGTACCCTTTCCTTCTACAAACCCGCATTGTTCTTCCCCTATTTCAGGTTGTATCTTCTTCCTCATTTTTGCATGATAATTCTTAGCAACATCTTTGCGATGTGACTCATTATACTAATTGTTCTATGTTGATCACATTCCAAGGTTCCTAATTTCTTTGGGATTGCAATAAATATAGAGTTACATAATTCAGGAGGTATATCTCCAGTATCATATAATGTGTTCAGCAGTCTGGTGACTTGATCTAGTCCAAATTCTTCTAAAGCTTTAATCATTTCTGTTGTGATGTTATCTGCACCGGGGGCCTTGCCAGCTTTCATATGCTTAAGAACATTTCGAACCTCCATCTCCAAAATTGGCGGTCCTTCATTATTAAATCTAATATCATACTGTTCGTCTCTGTTATCATCATAAAGGTGTTTCACATAATCTGTCCATACCTGTAGAATCTGGTCTTTTTCTATTATGATTTTGCCATCTTCAGTTTTTAGACACCCGGTTGATGTACTTGTTCTTTTATTAGTAAGTTCCTGAATTCTTTTGTGCACTAATTTGGTATTTTGACTGTTGTGTTGGCTTTCAATTTCTAAGCACTTTTCCTCAAGCCATGCTTCTTTTTCCTCCTTACATAATGTTCTGACTTGTCTGTGAATTTCTTCATATTTGACAGAATTATTTTTGCTGAGTCTTCTTGTTTCCATGAGGTGTAAAATTCCTCCAGTCATCCATTTCTTACGACCCACCTTCTTTAATTTTGGAATAGTTGTTTCTGCAGCCACATTGATTGAATTCTTCAACGTTTCCCATTGATCATCCACATCCTGGAATAGGATCTCTAGATCAGACAAAATTTCAAATCTGTTCTGTACTTCTATGTTGAATTTGTTTTGTATTTTCTTGTCATTACTCAATGTACACAAATCATATTTAGTGTCTCCCCCGTTGTGTCTCCACCTTGCCGTGGTGGGGGAGCTTGCGTGTCCCATCGACCCCATGTGCTTGCCGATGGGTGAAAAACTACATATCGGACAGCATATGGGATAGGGACCAGACTAAGAGAGACACAACCTGCTGCTCTGCAGGTGACTGAGGATATCAGTCAAAAGTTTAAAAGGTGCACGAAGGCAGACGCTTTTGGTCCGGACAAAACTCTTAAGGCTCCCTGTCGAGGGCTGTGGCTGAACGCCTCTAAGCCACAAACCCCCGGATCTGAGAGCCAGGCCGATACCCGCCTACCGAAAAATAGAAGCGTGATACTGAGCAAGCTACATGCTTAGTTCTTTTACATGTTCGAAGGCTCTCAGCTGGGGAATATGAGAGATTCCCGGATGAGAGGGCCAGGCCGTTTCTCGTCCACTGCTTCACGAAGGTAAGGTGCTGAGCCGGCAGCACATGTAGCCTACCTGGTGAGCGAGTACAAAAAGTCAGAAAAGTGCCCCAGTCGAAGTAAATGGTTACGGAAAATGTCTGTACCTACCCATAGAGAGTGTAGACAAAAGTGGAAGAACGTCTCAATAACGCGAAATGGAACGCACGACGAGCGAACCTAATGCGTGGTCTGAAAGCACAAGCAAAAGCTTACCGAGTGGATGTCGCTCGCAGTCTGACCGCTCCTGGTGTGTGCTTGGGAGCGATCAGTGGCAAGCGGGATGCCCAACACATGGAAGTGAGGAACTGAAGCAGCCATGAGCAGGACGTGGCAACTCCTTGGGTGATCTAGTCTCAGAGCAATATGTGCCGGCTCTGCAATTATGGAAGCCCCCTTGGATAGCGAGGGAATGCCCATGGTCTGCCCCTGCCTTCCCTTGAGGGCCGACCGCGATGTCGTTGATTGTTCTATCTTGACCAGCTGAGATGTGGGTGACATCACAACAGTCTAACGTGTCTCGAAACCAGAGGAAGGCTAACCTCATTAAAAAATGCCCGTCGGAAGCCGGAAGTGTCGTCCTACGGGTGGCAAACTAAAAATTGACACTACGCAATTACGTCCGAGTGTAATGTCTCGTCCGAATGTCTCTCGTGCTAGGAACAGCTCTGACTACCTAGTTTCCGAATGCCGCTCTTGTTCGGAACAGCTCTGACTAGGTAGTTTTCCGAATGTCTGTCGTGCCTGGAACAGCTCTGACGGGCGCAACGACAAGCACATGTCCGAAAACTCGCTGAGTGAATACCGTCTGCAGACCTGTCTGGTTTGTGCGGGAACGGCACGGGGCAAACGAAATGCCCAATATATTGAAGTGAGGAATTAAAGCAGCCATGAGCAGGACGTGACGATTCCCTCTGTGTGCCCAGTACCAGGGCGCTATGTGCCGGCTCTGCAATTATGGAAGCCACCCAGGATGGCGGAAAATGCTATGGACTGTCCCTGCCTTCATTTGAGGGATGACCGTGCAGTCTCCGACTGTTCCAACTTGACCAGCTGGGAGGTGGACAGTACCACAAAAGTGAGAGTCTCCCAGGAATGCTAACCTGGTCAAAAATGCACGCTAAAAGCCGGATGTGTTGGCCTAAGGGTTTCGATCCAAGGGTGCCTAACTAGACACACCGCAATCACATCTGAAAAAACACTCCGGATGAACGCAAAGAAGAAGAAGAAGATATTTAGTGTTTCCTGTTATATACTTGACTTTCTTCAACTTTATCCTCAATGTTCCTGTGAGTAATCTGTGGTCACTATAACAATCAGCACTGGGAACTGTTTTTGCTATTGTTAATGCGTTTCTAAATCTTCTGCTAATCAGAATGTAGTCAATCTGATTTCTAATCCTGGTATTAGGACTCCTCTATGTCCATAATCTTCTAGGGTGTTGTTTGAACCAGGTGTTTCCTACAATCATTTCCTGTTCTTTTGCCCACTCTACGAGTCTGTATCCTCTTTCATTTCTCTCTCCTAAACCATAGTTTCCTACTGTGTATCTATCTCCTTGATTTCCTACTTTTGCATTGAAGTCCCCTATTATGATGTTTATTTCTGAATTTTTACATTTCTTTAAGGCAGACTCAAGGTCATTATAAAATTCTTCTACACTATCTTCACTGGATTCTCCTGTTGGGGCATATACTTGAATAATATTTATGCTAAAAGGTCTGCCACTTAATTTAACTAGTAGAACTCTGTCCGACACGGCCCAATATCCTTGAATAGATTTTGATGTTTTCCGGTCCAGAATAATTGCCACTCCCCTATGACGATCTTCACCTCCAGAATAAATAATCTTGAAATCTTCTTCTATCTTGATGCCTGCTCCTGTCCATCTCGTTTCGCACATACCTAAAATATTAATTTTTACCCTTTCAATTTCTTGTTTTATGTTTTCTAATTTTCCGTCGTTGTTTAACGTCCTAACGTTCCATGTTCCTAATTTTAACGTCTCTGTCCTTGTCTTGCGATGATTGGTCTTTAAGCGAATCATGATATACTAGGCACTTTTAAAGAGGTAGTTTGCCGTTGCTTTCCTCTATGGCAGTGACCTTACTGGTCGGAGACCGCAGCCATTGACTCAAGACGAGTTCCTTTGCCTGCCGTCGTGTAAATCGAGGCCATGACCCACAAATATCTGTCGGCTGCCCTCAAAATTACATCCACCACCTGCCTTCCGTGGCTTCTTTTGAAAACTTCCAATAAAAGGAACACAATATAACATCACATAATCCACAGGGAAACACTATTCACAGGGAATCCAAAGGAAATCACACGAAATCCAATGAAAAACACTAAATAGCGTCCCTCCGAAAAGTAACGCTTCATCTTGTCGCCATTGTACCGGACATACAAAACATTTATTCAGAATTTCCTGCCGATATTGCACCAGCAAATAAGTTAAGGATAATATTTGTTCAGAACATGCATCTTTACTGTGGCAACATATGGATGCGAGTCGTGGACCATCTTTCCTGTGGCAGCATACGAATGCGATTCGTGGACTATCTTTATTACAGCAACACACATGTGTGTTGTTTGTCCAACAAGAATGATGATGACCATTCATTTCATCCAGTGAGGTTGAAAGTGTAGAGCCGTGAGTTCTAAGATTGCTGATAAGGCCTATTTTGGCTCGAAATGTTCTTTGACAATGTGGACAAGGAATGTTTGACGTTTCTGGAGGAGGATTTCCTGTAGTGGTTTTTCTGTCCTGCCTTTTCTTCACAGCTCTTGCAGTTCTGGTTGCCGCACACGTAATGATGCACGCCACGAATTTCGGTCTCTGGCTGCAGTCTCCCAGGTGTCATGTTGAATTCCGAGACCATTCAGTGAGATTTTCAGACAAATATGTGAGTCGTGGAGCATCTTTCCTGCGTCAGCAAATGAATAGAGGTCGTTGACCATCTTTTCAAGTACTCCACATATTTTCTTCCTCAATATTCACCCACATTTTAGATTTTTCATTATTACCTTTGTATATTCTGCATTTTCATTTTCTTTTCCTTTTTTAAATATAATGTCATAGTCAGGGTTTGATCCATCGTCCTGTTGGCTTAATGTTTCCAGAGTCCAGTTCACTATTGATTGAGCAATCCTGATGTTCAAGAAAATCTGCTCAATGAATAATTATGAACACATTTCTTCATATTTGCGATAAAACTAATCGAACCTGCACAAAATATATTCACTTTTAGAAGACTTTCACAAGAGAATCAAATCAACAGTCTACAGCGTTTCTACGACAGAATTAAACAATTTTATTTTTATACTATTATTAAACTAACATGTAACCCCTTTGTTCTTTGCCTGGTGTCTGAGTAATCCTCACTAACGCCTGGCGGTATATGTTGAAAACTTGAAGTTGTAACTAAAATAAATTGTTGTCCGTCAACTATTTGAATAGTTCTTAATCCCTCAAGTTCCCCTTCATATCTGATGGTAGGGTCTTGCTCACAATACCATTTTAAGAATTATATAATTAGATATTGAAAATGTGCTTGTGGCTTAGGGATTATGAACGCATTGCACAATCCCGACATGCTGTTCGAATTCAGCTGCAGGTGATTTGGAAGTATTGTGTAAGAACGTAATGAGAGGAATAACAACACTGAACGTAAAATTGCTTAGAAAAATTACACGCGGCCAATAAATGCTGGGATTGACAACGACGTTCTATAACGGACATCAATCAATCAATCATGTGCCATGCCGGAAAGCGTGGGCGGTCATGACTCGCCATTTCACTCGATCACCAGTGTCGTGGATCAGCTCAGTGTTCCTGTCTCGTCCATGCCATGTGGCCAAGCCATCCAGGTATTTTCCTCTCGGTCTTCCTCTTGGTCTGTTCCCCTCGATCTTGCCAGTTGTCACTAAGTTCTCCAATCCATTTCTTCTCATAACATGTCCAAAAAATTTTGACTGTCTACGTCTAATTTCTCTAATCAGTTTACGATGTTCATTTGTCTCCTGTAGTACTTGGTCATTGGTTTTTCTGTCTGTCCATGGTATTCTTTGCATTTTCCTCAGAAACCACATTTCTGCAGCCATCAGACGCTTTTCAGCTTGACTGCTCATTGTCCAAGTTTCACATCCATATAAAAGAACAGGCTCTATGTATCCCCTCAAGACTCTTTTTCTCGTTTCAATTGACATCTTCTTATTGGTCAGAATGTTTTTCATCTTGCTAAAGGCTACTTTCGCCATGGCGATTCTTGTTCTACTCTTCAAGGCATCTCCCATCAGATGTTATAACTGTTCCAAGATAATTGTACCGATTCACTTGTTGAAGAATATTTCCATTTACTTGTATATTACATTGTGGCACTTCTTCCTTCCTACTGACGACCATAACCTGAGTCTTTTTACAATTTAATTCTAACCCCAGTTGCTCACTGTGTACAACAACCGCGTCTACTAATTGTTGCAGGTCCTGCTCATTGTCTGCAATTAATACTGTATCATCTGCATATCTAATGTTATTGATGTTTCGTCCTCCAATGCTGATTCCATTTATATCCTCTACATTTCTGAAAATATTTTCACTGTACAGGGAAAAAAGATCTGGAGACATCACACATCCCTGCCTAACACCTCTCTTAATTGGCTGATACTGTCCCACTTCATTATCAATCCTTATTGCAGATTGTTGTTTCCAATATATGTTTTTTATAAGTCTAATGTCTTTCCCATCAATTTGTAGATCTGCAAGCATATCCACCATGCTGACATGTCTAACGCTATCAAAAGCCTTTGTATAGTCAATAAAGCAAAGATGTATATCCTTGTTTACTTCTATAGCACGTTCAATAACTGTTCGCAGCATATACACAGCATTTACTGTACCCTTTCCTTCTACAAACCCGCATTGTTCTTCCCCTATTTCAGGTTGTATCTTCTTCGTCATTTTTTGCATGATAATTCTTAGCAAAATCTTTGCGATGTGACTCATTATACTAATTGTTCTATGTTGATCACATTCCAAGGTTCCTGATTTCTTTGGGATTGCAATAAATATAGAGTTACATAATTCAGGAGGTATATCTCCAGTATCATATAATGTGTTCAGCAGTCTGGTGACTTGATCTAGTCCAAATTCTTCTAAAGCTTTAATCATTTCTGTTGTGATGTTATCTGCACCGGGGGCCTTGCCAGCTTTCATATGCTTAAGAACATTTCGAACCTCCATCTCCAAAATTGGCGGTCCTTCATTATTAAATCTAATATCATACTGTTCGTCTCTGTTACTTGGTCCAATCCCAGTGTTGCTAACTATGATGGTTTGTTTCCTCCCTTGACCATAAAGCAGCCTCCCCCTATTATGTCAAAGGGGACACCGTTAAACAATGTTGCTGTACCCCCGATGTATGCTTCTAATGTAGGCACTTCCAGTAACTCTCACAGCAGTGGTCCCTCGTTGGATGGTAATCTACACTCCTATCAGTGGAACGCCAACTTCAACAGCTAATGCAATACAATCCTGCAGCCCTGCATCAAGCTTTCATGATGTCACTCCAGCACAGACATTTTCCTACCCCATCTAATAGCCTTAACTACTACTAAATAAAGTTTCAAAAACTCTGAAAATTTCTACCGCAAGCGACATCATCCTTTCATCGTGCAATGTTCGCCAATCACGATCAGTGGCTTCACAAAGATGGCCTACGTATAGGCCATCTCAACATCTATCATTTGCTCAATAAATTACCTGAGCTTTCGGTAATACTGTGCAAACAATTCCATGTGTTTGGAATCACAGAAAGCCGTCTCAACGACAAAATATCCGACTCTGAAATCAATCTTAAGGGGTTTAAAGTAATTCGAAGAGACGCAAATCAAAAAATAGAGACAGGTATTGCTGTATACATTTCCAATTCTCTCAACTGTTCCCGTAGAAGTGATCTCGAGTCAGTAGAGATAGAATGTGTTTGGTTAGAGGTGAAGCCAGCCAGTCAGCAACCGTTTCTAATTGGATACCTATATCGGAATCCGTGTGCTGGGTACAATTGGTATGACTGTTTCACTACAATGATGGATAGAGTGTTTACAGAAGGTAGAGAAGTCATGATATTAGGTGACTTTAACATAGATATTACTAAACCCAACCAGACATGGGACGATATCATTCTATCTTACGATTTGAAACAACTAATAAACCGTCCCACAAGGGTTACAGGCATCTCCTCAACTATAAT
>OY992893.1:92944650-92959650 GCA_963921405.1 Cepaea hortensis
GACAATGCTCACGACAATCGTCACTGTATGTGTGTGTAAAGTGTGGGAGTTTGATCATAATAGTAGGTGGGGGGATGTGTGTGTGGGTGGGCGGGGTGGGATTGTGTGGGTGGGTGGGGGATTTGTGTGTGGGTACGTGCGGGATGTATGGGTTGGCGGGGAGATGTGTGTGTGTGTGTGGGGATGTGTTTGGCTGGGTGGTTGTGGGTGAGTGGGTGGAGGAGGATATGTTGGTGGATCATTGATGATGGGTTATGGGATGGGTGGGGGTATATGTATGGGTGGGGAGATGTGGGTATGGGGATATGTGGTGGGTGGGAGATGTGTGCAGGTGGTTGTGGGTTTGGGGGTGTGGGTGAGGGATGTGTATGGGTGTGGGATGTTTGGGTGGATGGGTGGGGAGTGTGTGTGGGGGTGAGATATGTGTGGGGGATGTATGTGGGTTGGGGAGGGGTGCATGATGGGTGTGGGTGATAGATTTGGAGATGTGAGTGTGGGTGGGGGATATGTCTGGCTGGGTTGGGGGTGTGGCTAGATGGAGGATGTATGTGTGGGTAGTGAGGGTGATTGTAGTTGGGGGATGTGTGGATGGGTAGGAGATGTGTGGGGAGATGTGTGTGTGGGTGAGGGATGTGTCTTTGGGATGTGTGTGGGTGTGGTGTTGTGTGGGAGGGGAGCTGGTTGTGGATAAATGATGTGTGTGTGGGTGGGTGAAGGTGTGGTTGGGTTTTCGGGTGGGTGAAGGATGTGTGTGAGGGTGGAGATGTGTGCTTAGATGGGTGGTTGGGGTGTGTGAGTGTGGGTGAGTAGATAGGAGATGTATGTGTTGATGAGTGGGTAAGGGATGTGTGGGTGTTAGTGGTTGAGGGATAAGTTCGTGTGTCTGGGGATGAGTGTATGAGTTGGGGATATGTGTGTGGGTTGTGTGTGCGTGGATGGGAGGTGTGTGTTTGTGAATGGGGGATGTGTTGGTGGATGGGGATGTGTGGGAGGGATGTGTGTATGGGTGGGGAGATTGTGCGTGGGTGGGGATGTTTGTGTATATGGGTAGGGGTGTGTGGTTAAGGGATGGGTGGATGGAGGATGTGTGGTTGGGTAGAGGATGTGTGGGTGGTGATTGTATATGAGTAAGGGTGTGTGGTTAAGGGATGTTTGGTTGGGGGATGGGTGGGTAGAGGATGTGTGGGTGGGTAGAGGATATGTGGGTGGGTGAGTGTGTGCAGGTTAGGAGATTGTGGGGGATGTTTGTAGGTGTGGGTTCGGGATCTGTGAGTGGGCTGGGGGAGATGGGAGATTATGTGGGTGGGTGCGGAATTTGTGTGTGGGTAGGTGCGGAATATGTGAGTTGACGGGGAGATGTGTGTGTGGCTGAGGAATGTGTGTTTGGCTGGGTGGGTGGAGGTGTGTGGGTGGAGGAGGATATGTGGGTGAGTGATTGTTGGTGTGAGTGGGTGGGGAGATGTGTGTAGGTGAGGGATGTGTGGGTTATTGAATGTATGTGTGCTTGGGGTGTGGGTGGATGTGATGTGTGGTGGGTGAGAGGTGTGTGTGGGTGGGGAGATGTGTAGGTGTAGGGATGTGGTGGATGGGTGGGGGAATGTATGTGTATGTGGGTTATGTGTGTGGTTGGGTGGGGGAGTTGGACTGAATGGGGGATGTGTGGGTGGGTGGTTTATGTGTCTCTTAACATAGTAATATGCATTGTTTATGTTTACAAAATTCATGTGACAATGTTTTTTTCCTATGCACTGTTGATGAAAGAAAGCTGAGTGAGTGGAAGGGCCGAATGTAAGACGGGCCTGCGTGCCCAATTTGTTACCCTTTGAAAATAAAGTCTGTTCGTTCGTTCGTTCGTTCGTTTGTTATCATCATAAAGGTGTTTCACATAATCTGTCCATACCTGTAGAATCTGGTCTTTTTCTATTATGATTTTGTCATCTTCAGTTTTTAGACACCCGGTTGATGTACTTGTTCTTTTATTAGTAAGTTCCTGAATTCTTTTGTGCACTAATTTGGTATTTTGACTGTTGTGTTGGCTTTCAATTTCTAAGCACTTTTCCTCAAGCCATGCTTCTTTTTCCTCCTTACATAATGTTCTGACTTGTCTGTGAATTTCTTCATATTTGACAGAATTATTTTTGCTGAGTCTTCTTGTTTCCATGAGGTGTAAAATTCCTCCAGTCATCCATTTCTTACGACCCACCTTCTTTAATTTTGGAATAGTTGTTTCTGCAGCCACATTGATTGAATTCTTCAACGTTTCCCATTGATCATCCACATCCTGGAATAGGATCTCTAGATCAGACAAAATTTCAAATCTGTTCTGTACTTCTATGTTGAATTTGTTTTGTATTTTCTTGTCATTACTCAATGTACACAAATCATATTTAGTGTCTCCCCCGTTGTGTCTCCACCTTGCCGTGGTGGGGGAGCTTGCGTGTCCCATCGACCCCATGTGCTTGCCGATGGGTGAAAAACTACATATCGGACAGCATATGGGATAGGGACCAGACTAAGAGAGACACAACCTGCTGCTCTGCAGGTGACTGAGGATATCAGTCAAAAGTTTAAAAGGTGCACGAAGGCAGACGCTTTTGGTCCGGACAAAACTCTTAAGGCTCCCTGTCGAGGGCTGTGGCTGAACGCCTCTAAGCCACAAACCCCCGGATCTGAGAGCCAGGCCGATACCCGCCTACCGAAAAATAGAAGCGTGATACTGAGCAAGCTACATGCTTAGTTCTTTTACATGTTCGAAGGCTCTCAGCTGGGGAATATGAGAGATTCCCGGATGAGAGGGCCAGGCCGTTTCTCGTCCACTGCTTCACGAAGGTAAGGTGCTGAGCCGGCAGCACATGTAGCCTACCTGGTGAGCGAGTACAAAAAGTCAGAAAAGTGCCCCAGTCGAAGTAAATGGTTACGGAAAATGTCTGTACCTACCCATAGAGAGTGTAGACAAAAGTGGAAGAACGTCTCAATAACGCGAAATGGAACGCACGACGAGCGAACCTAATGCGTGGTCTGAAAGCACAAGCAAAAGCTTACCGAGTGGATGTCGCTCGCAGTCTGACCGCTCCTGGTGTGTGCTTGGGAGCGATCAGTGGCAAGCGGGATGCCCAACACATGGAAGTGAGGAACTGAAGCAGCCATGAGCAGGACGTGGCAACTCCTTGGGTGATCTAGTCTCAGAGCAATATGTGCCGGCTCTGCAATTATGGAAGCCCCCTTGGATAGCGAGGGAATGCCCATGGTCTGCCCCTGCCTTCCCTTGAGGGCCGACCGCGATGTCGTTGATTGTTCTATCTTGACCAGCTGAGATGTGGGTGACATCACAACAGTCTAACGTGTCTCGAAACCAGAGGAAGGCTAACCTCATTAAAAAATGCCCGTCGGAAGCCGGAAGTGTCGTCCTACGGGTGGCAAACTAAAAATTGACACTACGCAATTACGTCCGAGTGTAATGTCTCGTCCGAATGTCTCTCGTGCTAGGAACAGCTCTGACTACCTAGTTTCCGAATGCCGCTCTTGTTCGGAACAGCTCTGACTAGGTAGTTTTCCGAATGTCTGTCGTGCCTGGAACAGCTCTGACGGGCGCAACGACAAGCACATGTCCGAAAACTCGCTGAGTGAATACCGTCTGCAGACCTGTCTGGTTTGTGCGGGAACGGCACGGGGCAAACGAAATGCCCAATATATTGAAGTGAGGAATTAAAGCAGCCATGAGCAGGACGTGACGATTCCCTCTGTGTGCCCAGTACCAGGGCGCTATGTGCCGGCTCTGCAATTATGGAAGCCACCCAGGATGGCGGAAAATGCTATGGACTGTCCCTGCCTTCATTTGAGGGATGACCGTGCAGTCTCCGACTGTTCCAACTTGACCAGCTGGGAGGTGGACAGTACCACAAAAGTGAGAGTCTCCCAGGAATGCTAACCTGGTCAAAAATGCACGCTAAAAGCCGGATGTGTTGGCCTAAGGGTTTCGATCCAAGGGTTCCTAACTAGACACACCGCAATCACATCTGAAAAAACACTCCGGATGAACGCAAAGAAGAAGAAGAAGATATTTAGTGTTTCCTGTTATATACTTGACTTTCTTCAACTTTATCCTCAATGTTCCTGTGAGTAATCTGTGGTCACTATAACAATCAGCACTGGGAACTGTTTTTGCTATTGTTAATGCGTTTCTAAATCTTCTGCTAATCAGAATGTAGTCAATCTGATTTCTAATCCTGGTATCAGGACTCCTCTATGTCCATAATCTTCTAGGGTGTTGTTTGAACCAGGTGTTTCCTACAATCATTTCCTGTTCTTTTGCCCACTCTACGAGTCTGTATCCTCTTTCATTTCTCTATCCTAAACCATAGTTTCCTACTGTGTATCTATCTCCTTCATTTCCTACTTTTGCATTGAAGTCCCCTATTATGATGTTTATTTCTGAATTTTTACATTTCTTTAAGGCAGACTCAAGGTCATTATAAAATTCTTCTACATTATCTTCACTGGATTCTCCTGTTGGGGCATATACTTGAATAATATTTATGCTAAAAGGTCTGCCACTTAATTTAACTAGTAGAACTCTGTCCGACACGGCCCAATATCCTTGAATAGATTTTGATGTTTTCCGGTCCAGAATAATTGCCACTCCCCTATGACGATCTTCACCTCCAGAATAAATAATCTTGAAATCTTCTTCTATCTTGATGCCTGCTCCTGTCCATCTCGTTTCGCACATACCTAAAATATTAATTTTTACCCTTTCAATTTCTTGTTTTATGTTTTCTAATTTTCCGTCGTTGTTTAACGTCCTAACGTTCCATGTTCCTAATTTTAACGTCTCTGTCCTTGTCTTGCGATGATCGGTCTTTAAGCGAATCATGATATACTAGGCACTTTTAAAGAGGTAGTTTGCCGTTGCTTTCCTCTATGGCAGTGACCTTACTGGTCGGAGACCGCAGCCATTGACTCAAGACGAGTTCCTTTGCCTGCCGTCGTGTAAATCGAGGCCATGACCCACAAATATCTGTCGGCTGCCCTCAAAATTACATCCACCACCTGCCTTCCGTGGCTTCTTTTGAAAACTTCCAATAAAAGGAACACAATATAATATCACATAATCCACAGGGAAACACTATTCACAGGGAATCCAAAGGAAATCACACGAAATCCAATGAAAAACACTAAATAGCGTCCCTCCGAAAAGTAACGCTTCATCTTGTCGCCATTGAACCGGACATACAAAACATTTATTCAGAATTTCAACAAGTGAATCGGTACAATTATCTTGGAACAGTTATAACATCTGATGGGAGATGCCTTGAAGAGTAGAACAAGAATCGCCATGGCGAAAGTAGCCTTTAGCAAGATGAAAAACATTCTGACCAATAAGAAGATGTCAATTGAAACGAGAAAAAGAGTGTTGAGGGGATACATAGAGCCTGTTCTTTTATATGGATGTGAAACTTGGACAATGAGCAGTCAAGCTGAAAAGCGTCTGATGACTGCAGAAATGTGGTTTCTGAGGAAAATGCAAAGAATACCATGGACAGACAGAAAAACCAATGACCAAGTACTACAGGAGACAAATGAACATCGTAAACTGATTAGAGAAATTAGACGTAGACAGTCAAAATTTTTTGGACATGTTATGAGAAGAAATGGATTGGAGAACTTAGTGACAACTGGCAAGATCGAGGGGAACAGACCAAGAGGAAGACCGAGAGGAAAATACCTGGATGGCTTGGCCACATGGCATGGACGAGACAGGAACACTGAGCTGATCCACGACACTGGTGATCGAGTGAAATGGCGAGTCATGACCGCCCACGCTTTCCGGCATGGCACATGATTGATTGATTGATGTCCGTTATAGAACGTCGTTGTCAATCCCAGCATTTATTGGCCGCGTGTAATTTTCTAAGCAATTTTACGTTCAGTGTTGTTATTCCTCTCATTACGTTCTTACACAATACTTCCAAATCACCTGCAGCTGAATTCGAACAGCATGTCGGGATTGTGCAATGCGTTCATAATCCCTAAGCCACAAGCACATTTTCAATATCTAATTATATAATTCTTAAAATGGTATTGTGAGCAAGACCCTACCATCAGATATGAAGGGGAACTTGAGGGATTCAGAACTATTAAAATAGTTGACGGACAACAATTTATTTTAGTTACAACTTCAAGTTTTCAACATATACCGCCAGGCGTTAGTGAGGATTACTCAGACACCAGGCAAAGAACAAAGGGGTTACATGTTAGTTTAATAATAGTATAAAAATAAAATTGTTTAATTCTGTCGTAGAAACGCTGTAGACTGTTGATTTGATTCTCTTGTGAAAGTCTTCTAAAAGTGAATATATTTTGTGCAGGTTCGATTAGTTTTATCGTAAATATGAAGAAATGTGTTCATAATTATTCATTGAGCAGATTTTCTTGAACATCAGGATTGCTCAATCAATAGTGAACTGGACTCTGGAAACATTAAGCCAACAGGACGATGGATCAAACCCTGACTATGACATTATATTTAAAAAAGGAAAAGAAAATGAAAATGCAGAATATACAAAGGTAATAATGAAAAATCTAAAATGTGGGTGAATATTGAGGAAGAAAATATGTGGAGTACTTGAAGGAGAAATAAACATAGGAGAGAAATTAAGGGAGAAATTTGCGGGGGAAAAAAAGCAAATAATGTTATATAAAGAAAATAAAGTCGATGCGTGGATTTAGGTGGGTGCGAGCGCAGGTGCGGATTTGGATGGGTGGGTCCGCGCGCAGGTGCGGATTTGGGTGGGTGCGCGCGCAGGTGCGGATTTGGGTGGGTGCGCGTGCAGGTGCGGATTTGGGTGGGTGCGCGCGCAGGTGCGGATTTGGGTGGGTGCGCGCGCAGGTGCGGATTTGGGTGGGTGCGCGCGCAGGTGCGGATTTGGGTGGGTGCGCGCGCAGGTGCGGATTTGGGTGGGTGCGCGCGCAGGTGCGGATTTGGGTGGGTGCGCGCGCAGGTGCGGATTTGGGTGGGTGCGCGCGCAGGTGCGGATTTGGGTGGGTGCGCGCGCAGGTGCGGATTTGGGTGGGTGCGCGCGCAGGTGCGGATTTGGGTGGGTGCGCGCGCAGGTGCGGATTTGGGTGGGTGCGCGCGCAGGTGCGGATTTGGGTGGGTGCGCGCGCAGGTGCGGATTTGGGTGGGTGCGCGCGCAGGTGCGGATTTGGGTGGGTGCGCGCGCAGGTGCGGATTTGGGTGGGTGCGCGCGCAGGTGTTGATTTGGGTGGGTGCGTAATGCACGAAGGTGCATAATTTAGTAGGTGTACGCGCTGGTGCATATTATATTTGGTGTAAGCACAGGTTCATAGTTTGTTAGGTGAATGCGCTAGTGCGTAATTTAGTAGGTCTGAACACAGATGTGTATTTGGTAGATGCGGCGTAGCTATGTAAATTGATCGTGTTGCCACAGGAAAGATGGTCCACGACTCACATTCGTATGTTTTGACAGGAAAGATGGTCCACGAAACACATTCGTATGTTGCCACAGGAAAAATAGTCCACGACTCGCATTCGTATGTTGCCGCAGGAAAGATGGTCCACAACTCACATTGGTAAATTGCCACAGGAAAGATGGTCAACGACCTCTATTCATTTGCTGACGCAGGAAAGATGCTCCACGACTCACATATTTGTCTGAAAATTTCACTGAATGGTCTCGGAATTCAACATGACACCTGGGAGACTGCAGCCAGAGACCGAAATTCGTGGCGTGCATCATTACGCAAGGGTGCATTCACGTGTGCGGCAACCAGAACTGCAAGAGCTGTGAAGAAAAGGCAGGACAGAAAAACCACTACAGGAAATCCTCCTCCAGAAACGTCAAACATTCCTTGTCCACATTGTCAAAGAACATTTCGAGCCAAAATAGGCCTTATCAGCAATCTTAGAACTCGCGGCTCTACACTTTCAACCTCACTGGATGAAATGAATGGTCATCATCATTCTTGTTGGACAAACAACACACATGTGTGTTGCTGTAATAAAGATAGTCCACGAATCGCATTCGTATGCTGCCACAGGAAAGATGGTCCACGACTCGCATCCATATGTTGCCACAGTAAAGATGCATGTTCTGAACAAATATTATCCTTAACTTATTTGCTGGTGCAATATCGGCAGGAAATTCTGAATAAATGTTTTGTATGTCCGGTACAATGGCGACAAGATGAAGCGTTACTTTTCGGAGGGACGCTATTTAGTGTTTTTCATTGGATTTCGTGTGATTTCCTTTGGATTCCCCGTGAATATTGTTTCCCTGTGGATTATGTGATGTTATATTGTGTTCCTTTTATTGGAAGTTTTCAAAAGAAGCCACGGAAGGCAGGTGGTGGATGTAATTTTGAGGGCAGCTGACAGATATTTGTGGGTCATGGCCTCGATTTACACGACGGCAGGCGAAGGAACTCGTCTTGAGTCAATGGCTGCGGTCTCCGACCAGTAAGGTCACTGCCATAGAGGAAAGCAACGGCAAACTACCTCTTTAAAAGTGCCTAGTATATCATTATTCGCTTAAAGACCAATCATCGCAAGACAAGGACAGAGACGTTAAAATTAGGAACATGGAACGTTAGGACGTTAAACAACGACGGAAAATTAGAAAACATAAAACAAGAAATTGAAAGGGTAAAAATTAATATTTTAGGTATGTGCGAAACGAGATGGACAGGAGCAGGCATCAAGATAGAAGAAGATTTCAAGATTATTTATTCTGGAGGTGAAGATCGTCATAGGGGAGTGGCAATTATTCTGCACCGGAAAACATCAAAATCTATTCAAGGATATTGGGCCGTGTAGGACAGAGTTCTACTAGTTAAATTAAGTGGCAGACCTTTTAGCATAAATATTATTCAAGTATATGCCCCAACAGGAGAATCCAGTGAAGATAGTGTAGAAGAATTTTATAATGACCTTGAGTCTGCCTTAAAGAAATGTAAAAATTCAGAAATAAACATCATAATAGGGGACTTCAATGCAAAAGTAGGAAATCAAGGAGATAGATACACAGTAGGAAACTATGGTTTAGGAGAGAGAAATGAAAGAGGATACAGACTCGTAGAGTGGGCAAAAGAACAGGAAATGATTGTAGGAAACACCTGGTTCAAACAACACCCTAGAAGATTATGGACATAGAGGAGTCCTGATACCAGGATTAGAAATCAGATTGACTACATTCTGATTAGCAGAAGATTTAGAAACGCATTAACAATAGCAAAAACAGTTCCCAGTGCTGATTGTTATAGTGACCACAGATTACTCACAGGAACATTGAGGATAAAGTTGAAGAAAGTCAAGTATATAACAGGAAATGAAGAAAGTCAAGTATATAACAGGAAACACTAAATATCTTCTTCTTCTTCTTTGCGTTCATCCGGAGTGTTTTTTCAGATGTGATTGCGGTGTGTCTAGTTAGGCACCCTTGGATCGAAACCCTTAGGCCAACACATCCGGCTTTTAGCGTGCATTTTTGACCAGGTTAGCATTCCTGGGAGACTCTCACTTTTGTGGTACTGTCCACCTCCCAGCTGGTCAAGTTGGAACAGTCGGAGACTGCACGGTCATCCCTCAAATGAAGGCAGGGACAGTCCATAGCATTTTCCGCCATCCTGGGTGGCTTCCATAATTGCAGAGCCGGCACATAGCGCCCTGGTACTGGGCACACAGAGGGAATCGTCACGTCCTGCTCATGGCTGCTTTAATTCCTCGCTTCAATATATTGGGCATTTCGTTTGCCCCGTGCCGTTCCCGCACAAACCAGACAGGTCTGCAGACGGTATTCACTCAGCGAGTTTTCGGACATGTGCTTGTCGTTGCGCCCGTCAGAGCTGTTCCAGGCACGACAGACATTCGGAAAACTACCTAGTCAGAGCTGTTCCGAACAAGAGCGGCATTCGGAAACTAGGTAGTCAGAGCTGTTCCTAGCACGAGAGACATTCGGACGAGACATTACACTCGGACGTAATTGCGTAGTGTCAATTTTTAGTTTGCCACCCGTAGGACGACACTTCCGGCTTCCGACGGGCATTTTTTAATGAGGATAGCCTTCCTCTGGTTTCGAGACACGTTAGACTGTTGTGATGTCACCCACATCTCAGCTTCCATAATTGCAGAGCCGGCACATATTGCTCTGAGACTAGATCACCCAAGGAGTTGCCACGTCCTGCTCATGGCTGCTTCAGTTCCTCACTTCCATGTGTTGGGCATCCCGCTTGCCACTGATCGCTCCCAAGCACACACCAGGAGCGGTCAGACTGCGAGCGACATCCACTCGGTAAGCTTTTGCTTGTGCTTTCAGACCACGCATTAGGTTCGCTCGTCGTGCGTTCCATTTCGCGTTATTGAGACGTTCTTCCACTTTTGTCTACACTCTCTATGGGTAGGTACAGACATTTTCCGTAACCATTTACTTCGACTGGGGCACTTTTCTGACTTTTTGTACTCGCTCACCAGGTAGGCTACATGTGCTGCCGGCTCAGCACCTTACCTTCGTGAAGCAGTGGACGAGAAACGGCCTGGCCCTCTCATCCGGGAATCTCTCATATTCCCCAGCTGAGAGCCTTCGAACATGTAAAAGAACTAAGCATGTAGCTTGCTCAGTATCACGCTTCTATTTTTCGGTAGGCGGGTATCGGCCTGGCTCTCAGATCCGGGGGTTTGTGGCTTAGAGGCGTTCAGCCACAGCCCTCGACAGGGAGCCTTAAGAGTTTTGTCCGGACCAAAAGCGTCTGCCTTCGTGCACCTTTTAAACTTTTGACTGCTATCCTCAGTCACCCGCAGAGCAGCAGGTTGTGTCTCTCTTAGTCTGGTCCCTATCCCATATGCTGTCCGATATGTAGTTTTTCACTCATCGGCAAGCACCTGCGCGCGCACCCACCCAAATCCGCACCTGCGCGCGCACCCACCCAAATCCGCACCTGCGCGCGCACCCACCCAAATCCGCACCTGCGCGCGCACCCACCCAAATCCGCACCTGCGCGCGCACCCACCCAAATCCGCACCTGCGCGCGCACCCACCCAAATCCGCACCTGCGCGCGCACCCACCCAAATCCGCACCTGCGCGCGCACCCACCCAAATCCGCACCTGCGCGCGCACCCACCCAAATCCGCACCTGCGCGCGCACCCACCCAAATCCGCACCTGCGCGCGCACCCACCCAAATCCGCACCTGCGCGCGCACCCACCCAAATCCGCACCTGCGCGCGCACCCACCCAAATCCGCACCTGCGCGCGCACCCACCCAAATCCGCACCTGCGCGCGCACCCACCCAAATTCGCACCTGCGCGCGCACCCACCCAAATCCGCACCTGCGCGCGCACCCACCCAAATCCACGCATCGACTTTATTTTCTTTATATAACATTATTTGCTTTTTTTCTTCCGCATATTTCTCCCTTAATTTCTCTCCTATGTTTATTTCTCCTTCAAGTACTCCACATATTTTCTTCCTCAATATTCACCCACATTTTAGATTTTTCATTATTACCTTTGTATATTCTGCATTTTCATTTTCTTTTCCTTTTTTAAATATAATGTCATAGTCAGGGTTTGATCCATCGTCCTGTTGGCTTAATGTTTCCAGAGTCCAGTTCACTATTGATTGAGCAATCCTGATGTTCAAGAAAATCTGCTCAATGAATAATTATGAACACATTTCTTCATATTTGCGATAAAACTAATCGAACCTGCACAAAATATATTCACTTTTAGAAGACTTTCACAAGAGAATCAAATCAACAGTCTACAGCGTTTCTACGACAGAATTAAACAATTTTATTTTTATACTATTATTAAACTAACATGTAACCCCTTTGTTCTTTGCCTGGTGTCTGAGTAATCCTCACTAACGCCTGGCGGTATATGTTGAAAACTTGAAGTTGTAACTAAAATAAATTGTTGTCCGTCAACTATTTGAATAGTTCTTAATCCCTCAAGTTCCCCTTCATATCTGATGGTAGGGTCTTGCTCACAATACCATTTTAAGAATGATATAATTAGATATTGAAAATGTGCTTGTGGCTTAGGGATTATGAACGCATTGCACAATCCCGACATGCTGTTCGAATTCAGCTGCAGGTGATTTGGAAGTATTGTGTAAGAACGTAATGAGAGGAATAACAACACTGAACGTAAAATTGCTTAGAAAAATTACACGCGGCCAATAAATGCTGGGATTGACAACGACGTTCTATAACGGACATCAATCAATCAATCATGTGCCATGCCGGAAAGCGTGGGCGGTCATGACTCGCCATTTCACTCGATCACCAGTGTCGTGGATCAGCTCAGTGTTCCTGTCTCGTCCATGCCATGTGGCCAAGCCATCCAGGTATTTTCCTCTCGGTCTTCCTCTTGGTCTGTTCCCCTCGATCTTGCCAGTTGTCACTAAGTTCTCCAATCCATTTCTTCTCATAACATGTCCAAAAAATTTTGACTGTCTACGTCTAATTTCTCTAATCAGTTTACGATGTTCATTTGTCTCCTGTAGTACTTGGTCATTGGTTTTTCTGTCTGTCCATGGTATTCTTTGCATTTTCCTCAGAAACCACATTTCTGCAGCCATCAGACGCTTTTCAGCTTGACTGCTCATTGTCCAAGTTTCACATCCATATAAAAGAACAGGCTCTATGTATCCCCTCAAGACTCTTTTTCTCGTTTCAATTGACATCTTCTTATTGGTCAGAATGTTTTTCATCTTGCTAAAGGCTACTTTCGCCATGGCGATTCTTGTTCTACTCTTCAAGGCATCTCCCATCAGATGTTATAACTGTTCCAAGATAATTGTACCGATTCACTTGTTGAAGAATATTTCCATTTACTTGTATATTACATTGTGGCACTTCTTCCTTCCTACTGACGACCATAACCTGAGTCTTTTTACAATTTAATTCTAACCCCAGTTGCTCACTGTGTACAACAACCGCGTCTACTAATTGTTGCAGGTCCTGCTCATTGTCTGCAATTAATACTGTATCATCTGCATATCTAATGTTATTGATGTTTCGTCCTCCAATGCTGATTCCATTTATATCCTCTACATTTCTGAAAATATTTTCACTGTACAGGGAAAAAAGATCTGGAGACATCACACATCCCTGCCTAACACCTCTCTTAATTGGCTGATACTGTCCCACTTCATTATCAATCCTTATTGCAGATTGTTGTTTCCAATATATGTTTTTTATAAGTCTAATGTCTTTCCCATCAATTTGTAGATCTGCAAGCATATCCACCATGCTGACATGTCTAACGCTATCAAAAGCCTTTGTATAGTCAATAAAGCAAAGATGTATATCCTTGTTTACTTCTATAGCACGTTCAATAACTGTTCGCAGCATATACACAGCATTTACTGTACCCTTTCCTTCTACAAACCCGCATTGTTCTTCCCCTATTTCAGGTTGTATCTTCTTCGTCATTTTTTGCATGATAATTCTTAGCAAAATCTTTGCGATGTGACTCATTATACTAATTGTTCTATGTTGATCACATTCCAAGGTTCCTGATTTCTTTGGGATTGCAATAAATATAGAGTTACATAATTCAGGAGGTATATCTCCAGTATCATATAATGTGTTCAGCAGTCTGGTGACTTGATCTAGTCCAAATTCTTCTAAAGCTTTAATCATTTCTGTTGTGATGTTATCTGCACCGGGGGCCTTGCCAGCTTTCATATGCTTAAGAACATTTCGAACCTCCATCTCCAAAATTGGCGGTCCTTCATTATTAAATCTAATATCATACTGTTCGTCTCTGTTACTTGGTCCAATCCCAGTGTTGCTAACTATGATGGTTTGTTTCCTCCCTTGACCATAAAGCAGCCTCCCCCTATTATGTCAAAGGGGACACCGTTAAACAATGTTGCTGTACCCCCGATGTATGCTTCTAATGTAGGCACTTCCAGTAACTCTCACAGCAGTGGTCCCTCGTTGGATGGTAATCTACACTCCTATCAGTGGAACGCCAACTTCAACAGCTAATGCAATACAATCCTGCAGCCCTGCATCAAGCTTTCATGATGTCACTCCAGCACAGACATTTTCCTACCCCATCTAATAGCCTTAACTACTACTAAATAAAGTTTCAAAAACTCTGAAAATTTCTACCGCAAGCGACATCATCCTTTCATCGTGCAATGTTCGCCAATCACGATCAGTGGCTTCACAAAGATGGCCTACGTATAGGCCATCTCAACATCTATCATTTGCTCAATAAATTACCTGAGCTTTCGGTAATACTGTGCAAACAATTCCATGTGTTTGGAATCACAGAAAGCCGTCTCAACGACAAAATATCCGACTCTGAAATCAATCTTAAGGGGTTTAAAGTAATTCGAAGAGACGCAAATCAAAAAATAGAGACAGGTATTGCTGTATACATTTCCAATTCTCTCAACTGTTCCCGTAGAAGTGATCTCGAGTCAGTAGAGATAGAATGTGTTTGGTTAGAGGTGAAGCCAGCCAGTCAGCAACCGTTTCTAATTGGATACCTATATCGGAATCCGTGTGCTGGGTACAATTGGTATGACTGTTTCACTACAATGATGGATAGAGTGTTTACAGAAGGTAGAGAAGTCATGATATTAGGTGACTTTAACATAGATATTACTAAACCCAACCAGACATGGGACGATATCATTCTATCTTACGATTTGAAACAACTAATAAACCGTCCCACAAGGGTTACAGGCATCTCCTCAACTATAATTGATCATATATATGTTACTTGTCCAGTTAATATTATCGAATGTTCTGTTCCTGTTAGTGCATTTAGTGACCATTACCCAATATGTTGTACGTGGTCGAAAACTGGGTTCAAATCTCCTAAAAATAAACATTTAATCATCAAATTTAGAAATCTAAAAGCTCTCAACCAAAGTTTATTTTTAGAAGACTTAAAAAATGCAGCCCTTGAACATGTTTACCAACTTCCTGATCCGGATGATGCACTAGCTTACTGGACA
>OY992893.1:92964650-93120231 GCA_963921405.1 Cepaea hortensis
GGAGATGTGTGCAGGTGGTTGTGGGTTTGGGGGTGTGGGTGAGGGATGTGTATGGGTGTGGGATGTTTGGGTGGATGGGTGGGGAGTTGTGTGGGGGTGAGATATGTGTGGGGGATGTATGTGGGTTGGGGAGGGGTGCATGATGGGTGTGGGTGATGGATTTGGAGATGTGGGTGTGGGTGGGGGATATGTCTGGCTGGGTGGGGGGTGTGGCTAGATGGAGGATGTATGTGTGGGTAGTGAGGGTGATTGTAGTTGGGGGATGTGTGGATGGGTAGGAGATGTGTGGGGAGATGTGTGTGTGGGTGAGGGATGTGTCTTTGGGATGTGTGTGGGTGTGGTGTTGTGTGGGAGGGGAGCTGGTTGTGGATAAATGATGTGTGTGTGGGTGGGTGAAGGTGTGGTTGGGTTTTCGGGTGGGTGAAGGATGTGTGTGAGGGTGGGGATGTGTGCTTAGATGGGTGGTTGGGGTGTGTGAGTGTGGGTGAGTAGATAGGAGATGTATGTGTTGATGAGTGGGTAAGGGATGTGTGGGTGTTAGTGGTTGAGGGATAAGTTCGTGTGTCTGGGGATGAGTGTATGAGTTGGGGATGTGTGTGTGGGTTGTGTGTGCGTGGATGGGAGGTGTGTGTTTGTGAATGGGGGATGTGTTGGTGGATGGGGATGTGTGGGAGGGATGTGTGTATGGGAGGTGAGATTGTGCGTGGGTGGGGATGTTTATGTATATGGGTAGGGGTATGTGGCTAAGGGATGGGTGGATGGAGGATGTGTGGTTGGGTAGAGGATGTGTGGGTGGTGATTGTATATGAGTAAGGGTGTGTGGTTAAGGGATGTTTGGTTGGGGGATGGGTGGGTAGAGGATGTGTGAGTGGGTAGAGGATATGTGGGTGGGTGAGTGTGTGCAGGTTAGGAGATGGTGGGGGATGTTTGTAGGTGTGGGCTCGGGATCTGTGAGTGGGCTGGGGTAGATGGGAGATTATGTTGGTGGGTGCGGAATTTGTGTGTGGGTAGGTGCGGAATATGTGAGTTGACGGGGAGATGTGTGTGTGGCTGAGGAATGTGTGTTTGGCTGGGTGGGTGGAGGTGTGTGGGTGGAGGAGGATATGTGGGTGAGTGATTGTTGGTGTGAGTGGGTGGGGAGATGTGTGTAGGTGAGGGATGTGTGGGTTATTGAATGTATGTGTGCTTGGGGTGTGGGTGGATGTGATGTGTGGTGGGTGAGAGGTGTGTGTGGGTGGGGAGATGTGTAGGTGTAGGGATGTGGTGGATGGGTGGGGGAATGTATGTGTATGTGGGTTATGTGTGTGGTTGGGTGGGGGAGTTGGACTGAATGGGGGATGTGTGGGTGGGTGGTTGATGTGTCTCTTAACATAGTAATATGCATTGTTTATGTTTACAAAATTCATGTGACAATGTTTTTTTCCTATGCACTGTTGATGAAAGAAAGCTGAGTGAGTGGAAGGGCCGAATGTAAGACGGGCCTGCGTGCCCAATTTGTTACCCTTTGAAAATAAAGTCTGTTCGTTCGTTCGTTCGTTCGTTCGTTTGTTATCATCATAAAGGTGTTTCACATAATCTGTCCATACCTGTAGAATCTGGTCTTTTTCTATTATGATTTTGTCATCTTCAGTTTTTAGACACCCGGTTGATGTACGTGTTCTTTTATTAGTAAGTTCCTGAATTCTTTTGTGCACTAATTTGGTATTTTGACTGTTGTGTTGGCTTTCAATTTCTAAGCACTTTTCCTCAAGCAGTGCTTCTTTTTCCTCCTTACATAATGTTCTGACTTGTCTGTGAATTTCTTCATATTTGACAGAATTATTTTTGCTGAGTCTTCTTGTTTCCATGAGGTGTAAAATTCCTCCAGTCATCCATTTCTTACGACCCACCTTCTTTAATTTTGGAATAGTTGTTTCTGCAGCCACATTGATTGAATTCTTCAACGTTTCCCATTGATCATCCACATCCTGGAATAGGATCTCTAGATCAGACAAAATTTCAAATCTGTTCTGTACTTCTATGTTGAATTTGTTTTGTATTTCCTTGTCATTACTCAATGTACACAAATCATATTTAGTGTTTCCTGTTATATACTTGACTTTCTTCAACTTTATCCTCAATGTTCCTGTGAGTAATCTGTGGTCACTATAACAATCAGCGCTGGGAACTGTTTTTGCTATTGTTAATGCGTTTCTAAATCTTCTGCTAATCAGAATGTAGTCAATCTGATTTCTAATCCTGGTATCAGGACTCCTCCATGTCCATAATCTTCTAGGGTGTTGTTTGAACCAGGTGTTTCCTACAATCATTTCCTGTTCTTTTGTCCACTCTACGAGTCTGTATCCTCTTTCATTTCTCTCTCCTAAACCATAGTTTCCTACTGTGTATCTATCTCCTTGATTTCCTACTTTTGCATTGAAGTCCCCTATTATGATGTTTATTTCTGAATTTTTACATTTCTTTAAGGCAGACTCAAGGTCATTATAAAATTCTTCTACACTATCTTCACTGGATTCTCCTGTTGGGGCATATACTTGAATAATATTTATGCTAAAAGGTCTGCCACTTAATTTAACTAGTAGAACTCTGTCCGACACGGCCCAATATCCTTGAATAGATTTTGATGTTTTCCGGTCCAGAATAATTGCCACTCCCCTATGACGATCTTCACCTCCAGAATAAATAATCTTGAAATCTTCTTCTATCTTGGTGCCTGCTCCTGTCCATCTCGTTTCGCACATACCTAAAATATTAATTTTTACCCTTTCAATTTCTTGTTTTATGTTTTCTAATTTTCCGTCGTTGTTTAACGTCCTAACGTTCCATGTTCCTAATTTTAACGTCTCTGTCCTTGTCTTGCGATGATCGGTCTTTAAGCGAATCATGATATACTAGGCACTTTTAAAGAGGTTAGTTTGCCGTTGCTTTCCTCAATGGCAGTGACCTTACTGGTCGGAGACCGCAGCCATTGACTCAAGGCGAGTTCCTTTGCCTGCCGTCGTGTAAATCGAGGCCATGACCTACAAATATCTGTCGGCTGCCTCAAAATTACATCCACCACCTGCCTTCCGTGGCTTCTTTTGAAAACTTCCAATAAAAGGAACACAATATAACATCACATAATCCACAGGGAAACACTATTCACAGGGAATCCAAAGGAAATCACACGAAATCCAATGAAAAACACTAAATAGCGTCCCTCCGAAAAGTAACGCTTCATCTTGTCGCCATTGTACCGGACATACAAAACATTTATTCAGAATTTCCTGCCGATATTGCACCAGCAAATAAGTTAAGGATAATATTTGTTCAGAACATGCATCTTTACTGTGGCAACATATGGATGCGAGTCGTGGACCATCTTTCCTGTGGCAGCATACGAATAATACGATTCGTGGACTATCTTTATTACAGCAACACACATGTGTGTTGTTTGTCCAACAAGAATGATGATGACCATTCATTTCATCCAGTGAGGTTGAAAGTGTAGAGCCGTGAGTTCTAAGATTGCTGATAAGGCCTATTTTGGCTCGAAATGTTCTTTGACAATGTGGACAAGGAATGTTTGACGTTTCTGGAGGAGGATTTCCTGTAGTGGTTTTTCTGTCCTGCCTTTTCTTCACAGCTCTTGCAGTTCTGGTTGCCGCACACGTGAATGCACCCTTGCGTAATGATGCACGCCACGAATTTCGGTCTCTGGCTGCAGTCTCCCAGGTGTCATGTTGAATTCCGAGACCATTCAGTGAGATTTTCAGACACATATGTGAGTCGTGGAGCATCTTTCCTGCGTCAGCAAATGAATAGAGATCGTTGACCATCTTTCCTGTGGCAACTTACCAATGTGAGTTGTGGACCATCTTTCCTGCGGCAACATACGAATGCGAGTCGTGGACTATTTTTCCTGTGGCAACATACAAATGTGTTTCGTGGACCATCTTTCCTGTCAAAACATACGAATGTGAGTCGTGGACCATCTTTCCTGTGGCAACACGATCAATTTACATAGCTACGCCGCATCTACCAAATACACATCTGTGTTCAGACCTACTAAATTACGCACTAGCGCATTCACCTAACAAACTATGAACCTGTGCTTACACCAAATATAATATGCACCGGCGCGTACACCTACTAAATTATGCACCTTCGTGCACACCAAACAAATTACACACTTGCGCAGGAACATACCAAGTTACCCCCAACCATATTACGCACCTGCGCATGCACTACCAAATTATGCCCCTTCCATATTATGCACCTACCAAATAAAACTACCATTTCTCCTGTGGCAACAGGACTAATTTACGCACCTGCACACGCATCTACCAAATTACGCATCTGTTTACGAACCTACTAAATTATGCACCTGCATGCACACCTACCAAACTTCGCACTAGTGTGTTCACCTACCAAATTATGCACCTGCGTGCGCACCAAACAAATTATGTACTTGCGCATGAACATACCAAGTTACCCATCAAACATATTATGCACACGCATAAATCCGCACCTGCGCGCGCACCCACCCAAATCCGCACCTGCGCGCGCACCCACCCAAATCCGCACCTGCGCGCGCACCCACCCAAATCCGCACCTGCGCGCGCACCCACCCAAATCCGCACCTGCGCGCGCACCCACCCAAATCCGCACCTGCGCGCGCACCCACCCAAATCCGCACCTGCGCGCGCACCCACCCAAATCCGCACCTGCGCGCGCACCCACCCAAATCCGCACCTGCGCGCGCACCCACCCAAATCCGCACCTGCGCGCGCACCCACCCAAATCCGCACCTGCGCGCGCACCCACCCAAATCCGCACCTGCGCGCGCACCCACCCAAATCCGCACCTGCGCGCGCACCCACCCAAATCCGCACCTGCGCGCGCACCCACCCAAATCCGCACCTGCGCGCGCACCCACCCAAATCCGCACCTACGCGCGCACCCACCCAAATCCGCACCTGCGCGCGCACCCACCCAAATCCGCACCTGCGCGCGCACCCACCCAAATCCGCACCTGCGCGCGCACCCACCCAAATCCGCACCTGCGCGCGCACCCACCCAAATCCGCACCTGCGCGCGCACCCACCCAAATCCGCACCTGCGCGCGCACCCACCCAAATCCGCACCTGCGCGCGCACCCACCCAAATCCGCACCTGCGCGCGCACCCACCCAAATCCGCACCTGCGCGCGCACCCACCCAAATCCGCACCTGCGCGCGCACCCACCCAAATCCGCACCTGCGCGCGCACCCACCCAAATCCGCACCTGCGCGCGCACCCACCCAAATCCGCACCTGCGCGCGCACCCACCCAAATCCGCACCTGCGCGCGCACCCACCCAAATCCGCACCTGCGCGCGCACCCACATCCGCACCTGCGCGCGCACCCACATCCGCACCTGCGCGCGCACCCACATCCGCACCTGCGCGCGCACCCACCCAAATCCGCACCTGCGCGCGCACCCACCCAAATCCGCACCTGCGCGCGCACCCACCCAAATCCGCACCTGCGTGCGCACCCAAATCCGCACTTGCGCGCGCACCCACCCAAATCTGCACCTGCGCGCGCACCCACCCAAATCCGCACCTGCGCGCGCACCCACCCACCCAAATCCGCACCTCCGCACGCACCCACCCACCCAAATCCGCACCTGCGCGCGCACCCACCCATCCAAATCCGCACCTGCGCTCGCACCCACCCAAATCCACGCATCGACTTTATTTTCTTTATATAACATTATTTGCTTTTTTTCCCCCGCATATTTCTCCCTTAATTTCTCTCCTATGTTTATTTCTCCTTCAAGTACTCGACATATTTTCTTCCTCAATATTCACCCACATTTTAGATTTTTCATTATTACCTTTGTATATTCTGCATTTTCATTTTCTTTTCCTTTTTTAAATATAATGTCATAGTCATAATGTCATGATTGAGCAATCCTGATGTTCAAGAAAATCTGCTCAATGAATAATTATGAACACATTTCTTCATATTTACGATAAAACTAATCGAACCTGCACAAAATATATTCACTTTTAGAAGACTTTCACAAGAGAATCAAATCAACAGTCTACAGCGTTTCTACGACAGAATTAAACAATTTTATTTTTATACTATTATTAAACTAACATGTAACCCCTTTGTTCTTTGCCTGGTGTCTGAGTAATCCTCACTAACGCCTGGCGGTATATGTTGAAAACTTGAAGTTGTAACTAAAATAAATTGTTGTCCGTCAACTATTTTAATAGTTCTGAATCCCTCAAGTTCCCCTTCATATCTGATGGTAGGGTCTTGCTCACAATACCATTTTAAGAATTATATAATTAGATATTGAAAATGTGCTTGTGGCTTAGGGATTATGAACGCATTGCACAATCCCGACATGCTGTTCGAATTCAGCTGCAGGTGATTTGGAAGTATTGTGTAAGAACGTAATGAGAGGAATAACAACACTGAACGTAAAATTGCTTAGAAAATTACACGCGGCCAATAAATGCTGGGATTGACAACGACGTTCTATAACGGACATCAATCAATCAATCATGTGCCATGCCGGAAAGCGTAGGCGGTCATGACTCGCCATTTCACTCGATCACCAGTGTCGTGGATCAGCTCAGTGTTCCTGTCTCGTCCATGCCATGTGGCCAAGCCATCCAGGTATTTTCCTCTCGGTCTTCCTCTTGGTCTGTTCCCCTCGATCTTGCCAGTTGTCACTAAGTTCTCCAATCCATTTCTTCTCATAACATGTCCAAAAAATTTTGACTGTCTACGTCTAATTTCTCTAATCAGTTTACGATGTTCATTTGTCTCCTGTAGTACTTGGTCATTGGTTTTTCTGTCTGTCCATGGTATTCTTTGCATTTTCCTCAGAAACCACATTTCTGCAGTCATCAGATGCTTTTCAGCTTGACTGCTCATTGTCCTAGTTTCACATCCATATAAAAGAACAGGCTCTATGTATCCCCTCAAGACTCTTTTTCTCGTTTCAATTGACATCTTCTTATTGGTCAGAATGTTTTTCATCTTGCTAAAGGCTACTTTCACCATGGCGATTCTTGTTCTACTCTTCAAGGCATCTCCCATCAGATGTTATAACTGTTCCAAGATAATTGTACCGATTCACTTGTTGAAGAATATTTCCATTTACTTGTATATTACATTGTGGCACTTCTTCCTTCCTACTGACGACCATAACCTGAGTCTTTTTACAATTTAATTCTAACCCCAGTTGCTCACTGTGTACAACAACCGCGTCTACTAATTGTTGCAGGTCCTGCTCATTGTCTGCAATTAATACTGTATCATCTGCATATCTAATGTTATTGATGTTTCGTCCTCCAATGCTGATTCCATTTATATCCTCTACATTTCTGAAAATATTGTCACTGTACAGGGAAAAAAGAGCTGGAGACATCACACATCCCTGCCTAACACCTCTCTTAATTGGCTGATACTGTCCCACTTCATTATCAATCATTATTGCAGATTGTTGTTTCCAATATATGTTTTTTTATAAGTCTAATGTCTTTCCCATCAATTTGTAGATCTGCAAGCATATCCACCATGATGACATGTCTAACGCTATCAAAAGCCTTTGTATAGTCAATAAAGCAAAGATGTATATCCTTGTTTACTTCTATAGCACGTTCAATAACTGTTCGCAGCATATACACAGCATTTACTGTACCCTTTCCTTCTACAAACCCGATTCAGAAGGTCGAAGCTGGATCTGTACGTAGACAGTGGACTGAGTCGCTGCGGAAGTCTGTTGTCCGCAAAGTCACCTTCATCTTCGTCCCGGGACATGCGGGAGTCGAGGGAAATGAACGAGCTGATAAATTGGCTGGCTCTGCACCCCCTGTAGATGGCCAGCCCATGGATCGTGCCGATGTTATTAACGCCCTTAAAGATATGGCGAGAACAGAGGATTTTGACGCCAGTGATTCCACATCGCTTTCCAGGATGAAAGACCTGGGAGTAAGAATCGGCACAGCCAGACGCGAGAGGTACATCGGGAAAACAAAGCGCCTCGTCAACCAACACAGAACTGGCACTATTAGCCACCGGTCGCTGATGCATATGCTGGGGGGAGGATCTGAGCACCTATGGACATGTCCGGAGTGCAACGAAGATACCCCAACTGATAACTAACTAACTAACTAACTAACTAAACCCGCATTGTTCTTCCCCTATTTCAGGTTGTATCTTCTTCCTCATTTTTGCATGATAATTCTTAGCAACATCTTTGCGATGTGACTCATTATACTAATTGTTCTATGTTGATCACATTCCAAGGTTCCTGATTTCTTTGGGATTGCAATAAATATAGAGTTACATAATTCAGGAGGTATATCTCCAGTATCATATAATGTGTTCAGCAGTCTGGTGACTTGATCTAGTCCAAATTCTTCTAAAGATTTAATCATTTCTGTTGTGATGTTATCTGCACCGGGGGCCTTGCCAGCTTTCATATGCTTAAGAACATTTCGAACCTCCATCTCCAAAATTGGCGGTCCTTCATTATTAAATCTAATATCATACTGTTCGTCTCTGTTATCATCATAAAGGTGTTTCACATAATCTGTCCATACCTGTAGAATCTGGTCTTTTTCTATTATGATTTTGCCATCTTCAGTTTTTAGACACCCGGTTGATGTACTTGTTCTTTTATTAGTAAGTTCCTGAATTCTTTTGTGCACTAATTTGGTATTTTGACTGTTGTGTTGGCTTTCAATTTCTAAGCACTTTTCCTCAAGCCATGCTTCTTTTTCCTCCTTACATAATGTTCTGACTTGTCTGTGAATTTCTTCATATTTGACAGAATTATTTTTGCTGAGTCTTCTTGTTTCCATGAGGTGTAAAATTCCTCCAGTCATCCATTTCTTACGACCCACCTTCTTTAATTTTGGAATAGTTGTTTCTGCAGCCACATTGATTGAATTCTTCAACGTTTCCCATTGATCATCCACATCCTGGAATAGGATCTCTAGATCAGACAAAATTTCAAATCTGTTCTGTACTTCTATGTTGAATTTGTTTTGTATTTCCTTGTCATTACTCAATGTACACAAATCATATTTAGTGTCTCCCCCGTTGTGTCTCCACCTTGCCGTGGTGGGGGAGCTTGCGTGTTCCATCGACCCCATGTGCTTGCCGATGGGTGAAAAACTACATATCGGACAGCATATGGGATAGGGACCAGACTAAGAGAGACACAACCTGCTGCTCTGCAGGTGACTGAGGATAGCAGTCAAAAGTTTAAAAGGTGCACGAAGGCAGACGCTTTTGGTCCGGACAAAACTCTTAAGGCTCCCTGTCGAGGGCTGTGGCTGAACGCCTCTAAGCCACAAACCCCAGGATCTGAGAGCCAGGCCGATACCCGCCTACCGAAAAATAGAAGCGTGATACTGAGCAAGCTACATGCTTAGTTCTTTTACATGTTCGAAGGCTCTCAGCTGGGGAATATGAGAGATTCCCGGATGAGAGGGCCAGGCCGTTTCTCGTCCTCTGCTTCACGAAGGTAAGGTGCTGAGCCGGCAGCACATGTAGCCTACCTGGTGAGCGAGTACAAAAAGTCAGAAAAGTGCCCCAGTCGAAGTAAATGGTTACGGAAAATGTCTGTACCTACCCATAGAGAGTGTAGACAAAAGTGGAAGAACGTCTCAATAACGCGAAATGGAACGCACGACGAGCGAACCTAATGCGTGGTCTGAAAGCACAAGCAAAAGCTTACCGAGTGGATGTCGCTCGCAGTCTGACCGCTCCTGGTGTGTGCTTGGGAGCGATCAGTGGCAAGCGGGATGCCCAACACATGGAAGTGAGGAACTGAAGCAGCCATGAGCAGGACGTGGCAACTCCTTGGGTGATCTAGTCTCAGAGCAATATGTGCCGGCTCTGCAATTATGGAAGCCCCCTTGGATAGCGAGGGAATGCCCATGGTCTGCCCCTGCCTTCCCTTGAGGGCCGACCGCGATGTCGTTGATTGTTCTATCTTGACCAGCTGAGATGTGGGTGACATAACAACAGTCTAACGTGTCTCGAAACCAGAGGAAGGCTAACCTCATTAAAAAATGCCCGTCGGAAGCCGGAAGTGTCGTCCTACGGGTGGCAAACTAAAAATTGACACTACGCAATTACGTCCGAGTGTAATGTCTCGTCCGAATGTCTCTCGTGCTAGGAACAGCTCTGACTACCTAGTTTCCGAATGCCGCTCTTGTTCGGAACAGCTCTGACTAGGTAGTTTTCCGAATGTCTGTCGTGCCTGGAACAGCTCTGACGGGCGCAACGACAAGCACATGTCCGAAAACTCGCTGAGTGAATACCGTCTGCAGACCTGTCTGGTTTGTGCGGGAACGGCACGGGGCAAACGAAATGCCCAATATATTGAAGTGAGGAATTAAAGCAGCCATGAGCAGGACGTGACGATTCCATCTGTGTGCCCAGTACCAGGGCGCTATGTGCCGGCTCTGCAATTATGGAAGCCACCCAGGATGGCGGAAAATGCTATGGACTGTCCCTGCCTTCATTTGAGGGATGACCGTGCAGTCTCCGACTGTTCCAACTTGACCAGCTGGGAGGTGGACAGTACCACAAAAGTGAGAGTCTCCCAGGAATGCTAACCTGGTCAAAAATGCACGCTAAAAGCCGGATGTGTTGGCCTAAGGGTTTCGATCCAAGGGTGCCTAACTAGACACACCGCAATCACATCTGAAAAAACACTCCGGATGAACGCAAAGAAGAAGAAGAAGATATTTAGTGTTTCCTGTTATATACTTGACTTTCTTCAACTTTATCCTCAATGTTCCTGTGAGTAATCTGTGGTCACTATAACAATCAGCACTGGGAACTGTTTTTGCTATTGTTAATGCGTTTCTAAATCTTCTGCTAATCAGAATGTAGTCAATCTGATTTCTAATCCTGGTATCAGGACTCCTCTATGTCCATAATCTTCTAGGGTGTTGTTTGAACCAGGTGTTTCCTACAATCATTTCCTGTTCTTTTGCCCACTCTACGAGTCTGTATCCTCTTTCATTTCTCTCTCCTAAACCATAGTTTCTTACTGTGTATCTATCTCCTTGATTTCCTACTTTTGCATTGAAGTCCCCTATTATGATGTTTATTTCTGAATTTTTACATTTCTTTAAGGCAGACTCAAGGTCATTATAAAATTCTTCTACACTATCTTCACTGGATTCTCCTGTTGGGGCATATACTTGAATAATATTTATGCTAAAAGGTCTGCCACTTAATTTAACTAGTAGAACTCTGTCCGACACGGCCCAATATCCTTGAATAGATTTTGATGTTTTCCGGTGCAGAATAATTGCCACTCCCCTATGACGATCTTCACCTCCAGAATAAATAATCTTGAAATCTTCTTCTATCTTGATGCCTGCTCCTGTCCATCTCGTTTCGCACATACCTAAAATATTAATTTTTACCCTTTCAATTTCTTGTTTGATGTTTTCTAATTTTCCGTCGTTGTTTAACGTCCTAACGTTCCATGTTCCTAATTTTAACGTCTCTGTCCTTGTCTTGCGATGTTTGGTCTTTAAGCGAATCATGATATACTAGGCACTTTTAAAGAGGTAGTTTGCCGTTGCTTTCCTCTATGGCAGTGACCTTACTGGTCGGAGACCGCAGCCATTGACTCAAGACGAGTTCCTTTGCCTGCCGTCGTGTAAATCGAGGCCATGACCCACAAATATCTGTCGGCTGCCCTCAAAATTACATCCACCACCTGCCTTCCGTGGCTTCTTTTGAAAACTTCCAATAAAAGGAACACAATATAACATCACATAATCCACAGGGAAACACTATTCACAGGGAATCCAAAGGAAATCACACGAAATCCAATGAAAAACACTAAATAGCGTCCCTCCGA
The DNA here is from genome assembly GCA_963921405.1 of Cepaea hortensis. Lineage (NCBI taxonomy): Eukaryota > Metazoa > Mollusca > Gastropoda > Stylommatophora > Helicidae > Cepaea > Cepaea hortensis. Next base: position 92,976,535 of record OY992893.1, read on the forward strand.
AAAGTAACGCTTCATCTTGTCGCCATTGTACCGGACATACAAAACATTTATTCAGAATTTCCTGCCGATATTGCACCAGCAAATAAGTTAAGGATAATATTTGTTCAGAACATGCATCTTTACGGTGGCAACATATGGATGCGAGTCGTGGACCATCTTTCCTGTGGCAGCATACGAATGCGATTCGTGGACTATCTTTATTACAGCAACACACATGTGTGTTGTTTGTCCAACAAGAATGATGATGACCATTCATTTCATCCAGTGAGGTTGAAAGTGTAGAGCCGTGAGTTCTAAGATTGCTGATAAGGCCTATTTTGGCTCGAAATGTTCTTTGACAATGTGGACAAGTGTCAGCGACCTGTGCGCTGCAGCTTTCAAGACTCCGCTACTTTCGCACTGCACGAAATAACAATTCATGACATTTGCGAAAGGAATGCAATTTATTCAGAGCCGACATGTGAATGGCTCTACAAGCATTAGGCTTCATCATGGTTACACAATATGAATATATCAACGTGATGATAGATGATGCTAGCATTACACAATCTAAATGATATAGCCCTAAGTTTGCCTATGGCCTAGAAAGCTATCGTATTGGTCAAGGATACGTCCGACCTCTCTACCGTCTCCAGTCAGTCTGTCCCGCTACACATAGCGTGGACCAGCACGGGCCCTTTTTCCCTCCGTGCAGTTGCTACTATTGCGTGCCTGGACTGGCCAGCACGCTGGCTGGTGAGTTTGAGTAACCTGGCATATCACGGTTACCAGCAACCCAATTGCTTGGGGAAAGCCCTTGCTCATCCGTACTCTTTGCCCTCTGGTCTGACACAAATGTGTCTCCCTGCGAGGTATTAATAGCAGTCGGTGTCTTCCCTGTCTGGTGTCTCTCTACTAGCCTAGTGTTAACTCCTTACTCCTGTAAGGGCTTATTGGGGATGCTGACAGGGTCCCCCTCCTCTTCGCGAAGTGTTACTTCCCCTTTCTTATCTTTGTAACACTTCTTGGTCACAAAAGAAAAATTGGTTGTCCCCAATTTTGTCAGCTCTCCAATAAGTATAGAACTTTCTAGTTTGGGGATAGAACAATATCTTCTACCTTTATTCACAGTGTTCTATCTTTTCACTTGGCTGATTCAGTAGCCCATGTCTCAGTATAGTTGGATCTCTAGATATGTCAAGGATTGGTAGTGAACCGGAAACCGTTGTCTTATGACTTACGTCCTGGCTTCTGTCCTTAGACCCTATGTCTCTTGACTTCCACCCATTGACATTTGTCTTGACCTGTTCCTCATATTGCCCGAAAATGACAACCCACACACTAGTTGACTCTGTTATGAGTACAACACATGAGCACCAAGTGTTCATGTTCCCATCAATATCCCCTCCAACTCTATACACATAGCTCTACTGTTCACCTTCTCGCTTCCGCATGTGAAAAAGCTATGTTCACTGTTACATTCAGGTTTCTGATTATTTATTGTGTCCCCTGAATTTAGAGTTATTGTTCTTTGATTTAATTGGTGTGTGCAACTTTTATGTGTTCGTTTTCCTGTTTGTTTGCGTGTTTTCTAATAAAATACAGTGTACTTAATTCTCTAACATGTGTATGCGTTAGTGTAGTAAATGTGTGTGTTCCTTCGAGCGCCGCAAATCGGTTTATTGTGGTTACAAACGTTTGTTATTTTTATTTGTGACCACAACTCCGTTTTCTGAAGCTCAAAGTACGTTCTCTCTATACTCTGCTAAAGTGTTGCTGTAACACATATAAAACCTTGACAACACATTGGAAACACACATGACACAGACAAGTCAAATAAGACCTTTCCAGCTGTGGAAAAAAATATTTCCGCTGTCTTTCCCTCTCGCTCTCTTTCTTTCAATGTTTACTAAGTTTCCGCATTCTCTCTCCGCATTTTCTCTTCTTTCATTCATCTTTCATTCCCTTTCATACTTTTCTTTCACTCAATCATTCTCTCGTCATTAAAATATGGTTCATAATATTACATACATCATTATATATACATTAAATGATTGGCTGAATTATAACAGTAATCACGCCAAATGACTGTGCGTTTTGTTTGCACGCGTCATGTCTGTACAAAAATATACATTGTTATAAGGATGGTTTGTTACCGATCCTGATATAGTAACTTCCATACTTTAGTGTGCTGACCTAAATTACCTTCAAGGGAAATAATTTACTACTACTTTCATTTAAGCGAAATGGGTTCATTACCTTAAATGTTACTTGTGAAAAAGATGATATTAATTCCTAAATGATTGGCATTGATTTTGAAATGATATATTAACTAAATGGATGTATAAATGATTATGATTATAAGTAAATTAACTAATATAGGATCTAATAATTGTATTTCTAAAATGGATGTTTTAATAAATGGGTTATTAATTAAATGATGGTGATTTCTAACTAAGCAAATGAGAAAATAAAGTTATATATGCGTTTACATAATTTGCAATAGTATAAATAATAGAAAAATGAAGTTATAGATATTGTAAATAAAATAATAATGTACATATATCACAGTTACATTTCTATATCTAATTACACTAAGTTGACGTCCTCCTCTGCGTTGTGAAGCTGGAGCAAATCTCTTTGTAGACTATACTAACATAGTTTATTACACCAAAGTCTTTAATGCTCTTCTTGACGGATAGTGTATTAATATAGTTGCCTACCGCATCATGTAGGTCCATAGCTAACCCTGTACTGTCATTCGGGGTCTAATCGTTGATTTAATACATTCAATTCGGGGTCTAGCCTTACTATATTCTGGCGTTAGTTGACATTCTTTCTTTTCTTTCGGGGTCTTACTATGATGTTGGTTTATAACTTCTGCCATCAATTCGCAGTTAGCGTTGGTCCACAACTTCTCTAGATCAGGTCTAAGCTGGGTTCGCTGTCCTATTGGCGTTAGTTGCCATTCTCTAAATTACGTGTGTCTCAGCGCATGTTAGTTTTGCGTATGTTCATTACACTTCTATCGCACTGTTCTATTCACACAAGTCAAGTATCAGGCGATAATAACGCACTTACGATATGTCTTATTCACCCCACATGGCACTTGGTTATTTAACCTTACAGTGTCAATGTTTCTGGTGGTGTATGGTCGCTTCCTTCCTGTAACTCAGGTATTTGAATGGATGAAGGACGACTTAAAATGTCTGCAATCGTATTTAATCTCCCTTTTAAATGTTGGATGGTAAACGTATAATTTTGGAGAATTAAATCCCACCTGTTAATTCAGATTGCCAGATTGCATCACAGACAATGGAGAGTTATCGGCTTGGATTACAAACTGTGCTCCTGCCAAGAAGCGATGGAACTTTCTCACACAATAGATCAAACTAAGGCCTTTCATTTCTGATGCTGAGTATCTTCCTTCAGCAAAAGTGATGTTGCGAGCTACGGGGTGGAACGTCCCGTCGTTGAACTGATCTATGATTCCAGATCTGGATATGGCACTCATATCTGTGCGTAAGAAATAAGTGAGTTTCGGGTTAGGCATACGAAAGGTAGATGGAACAATGAAAAAATGTTTCAATTTCGATACCGCACTAATTAATCGTGCATCCTTTACAAATAACTTAGCCGAAGCTTTTAAGATGTTAGAAAAACCACTGATGAATTTTCTATAGTAGTTTGGGACCTGTTTCTTGGTCGTTGGCATTCTTACATTTAGAAATTTAGTGACGATACTGTCATCAGTTTTCAATTGGCCCCTGCAGATGTTATGACCCAGGAAGTCAATTTGTTCCATGCCCAACTCTATTTTGGACGGCTTAGCTATGAGTCCACACAATCTCACGCTGTTGAAGACCTGTCGACGTTTCGTTAGGTGTTTTGTCTCGTCTTTCGTCTGATTGCATCTGTTATTTCTATATGTCGAGATATTTGTCGCAGTTGTGTTTACTGTCGGAACTGGTAGTTCCATGTCGTCCAATACTGTTGTGCTACTACTTGTGTGTGCTGTTATCTGGCTACGTGTGTTTGCGTTGTCGCTGTTGTGTGTCGCCTTACCTAGTGAAGTTGAGTTGTGTATGTCTGTCGTCTCATTGCTTGGTGTTGGTGCATTCTGTTCGTCTGTCTGCTGTTCTTTTTGTGCAACGTTTGGTTTCAGGATGTTGATATGAAATATCTCTAAGGGTTCTTTTATCGATATTTCATTATCCGCATCTGATATTTTGAGTTTAACGTTGAGAGGCCCTTGGCAACATGTTAGTACCATGTTATGTTTATCGGTTAGTTGAATCATAGTCTTTTGGTTCGGTTTAAGGTGAATCGTTTTAGTACCCTCGTTTGGATAGTTATGGTTTCCATTACTCGACACCTGCATTAGGGGTCCAGTAATATCGACCGCTATACTTTCAAGTGGTCTAGATGCTATCACTGATTTTTGCACTTCGGCCTTTACATGTTCTTTCTTTCGTACACGATGTTGACACACATTACAAGAGCGACAGAAAGATATTATGTCCGAACAAAATTTCGGCCAGTAAAATTGTGATAGAATTCTGGCTCGCGTTTTATGATAGCCCAAATGTTCAGCAAACGGTGGTGAATGTGCGATTTTCAGCACCTTTTCCCGGTATGTTACAGGTAACACCGTCTGCTGAATTTCATGGTTATTATATGAGTAATAACGCATGAGAATTCCATTAACCTTTTTAAAGTACCAGGAAGAATTTTTAGAAACTTTCTTTCGCTCACACAACAAGTTAAAATATGGCGTGAGTGTTTGGTCGGTGCTTTGTGCCTCGCTCAACTTTTGGCGAGTAGTGTTGGTATCTGCACCACTTGGTGTTAGTAGCTGTAGAGTTTTATTTTGTAAGTCAGTATAACTTATTTCTGTATCTGACTTAGTTACAGCGTTGACCCTGTGTGTTTCATTCCAGGCTTTTATGTTGTCGTCTGTACATTCTTTCAATGCATCAAGACATCCCAAAATAAGGTCCGTACATGGATTTTGGAGGATAGCGCACGTAAATGTGCCGGTAAGGAACGGGGTATTGATATGCGCTTTTGCCAGTGGATATTTCTCGATGGTACCCGAGAAAGTACGGCATTTGACAAATTCACCCGTATAATCTTCTGTTCTAGCAAGTTCTCTCCTTAATCCCAGTATAGTACTGCCGCTATCAAGTTCTCTCCTTAACCCCAGTATAGTGCTGCCGCTATCAACTAAGCATTGGCATGGTTTACCATTGACCTGTGCATCGTAGAACTTAAGGTTACCTCTGGAGGCACATGCTGCATTAGCTTCTTCATTTGAACATGATATTACGTGTCCACATTTCAATCTCCCCTCCGCATGAAACTGTTGGCATACTTTGCACGTCTTAAAGTTTAAAATATCGGTTACTGACGCTACATTTTGACATTCATTCGTTGGCAATACATTGACAAGTTCAGGATCTATGTCACTTTCATCGTCTGATGATGTATCGATGAGGGCTGCGTTGTTTGCCTTCATTTTCTGTCTCCCAAGACACCTATTGCTATAGTGGCCATAACTAGAACAAAAATAACATTTTACAGCACGTTTAAACGATGATCTCCTGCTTTCTTGCTTCTTTAACACTTGTTCTAGGTGTGCCGGATATGTGGGGTTTTTATCACACATCGAATATGTTGGGTGAAACAGATTGCAATAAATACATTGAGGTGGTTTCTGATCTGGTTTGTCCTTCTTACTATAGTCTTTCTGTTTGTAGGATCTATCAGGGACTCTGTTTGCAAAAGCTGTAATTTCTGTGTCATATGATGTAGTTTTGAATATGTCCCGATTAGAGGAAAAATAAGCTGACCCCCGTTTCTCTAATTGTTGAATGGAATCAATATCTGACTGTTGTAAGAATTTAGCAAAAAGGGTAGGTACTGTCGAAACAACTTTGTCCATTACTATTAGTTCTTCTAGTTTTTCATAGCTGTTACCTACTTTAGCCGCCTTAGTCCATTTTTTAAATGTGCTCTGCACGTTAGAAATGTAGTCTAAGAACGTTTCAGTTGCTTTTGGTTTAATCTGTGAGAATTGAATTTGGTAACCAGTAGCGTCCAAAAGAAAATGTTGCATTATCCTATCGTGTATGTACTGGTAATTGTTTCTAAGATCAGTAGGTATGGATTCTATTACTTTTAAAGGCTCCCCACTCAAGTTCCTCATGTATATCATTGCCCAATCCTCTAAAGGTATTTTCTGTGTTTTTAGTTGGAACTCTATATTTTCAGTCCATGCGCTGATTGAATCACCTACAGTGTATGGTTTAATGAGGCCTTTGTATTTACTGAATTTGTTCTGTTCTTCTTGGCTCTTTTGTTTGCTAGAGGCTATTTGTATGTTAGAATCTACCTCCATTTCCTTCATCTTTAGCTTAGTAGCCTCCTCGATCTCTTTCATTTCTTTTTGATGTTGTCTTTCTAATGCTCTTTCATCTCTGCCAAGAGCAGCTTTTCTTTCTGTTTCTTCCTTATACTTTTGATCTGCCCATTTTTCTAGTTTATCTCCAGTGTGGCCCATGGCGATGCCCGCCTGGATACATTCATTTAGTGACGCCATTTTGTGGCGTAATGTTAGTTCAAAATGATAATATAATAATATGCACAGAATAGTATACAATAATGTGTTAGTACATGTACATCATTTGCTGGAAAGGAAGATGCATGATTACGTTAGAGCATATCGAAATATTCGGAAAATATACTCATCTAATTTGTTGGACAGTGCGGTACTTGGGATGTTCCACCGCAGTCTTTCACACTACACACTGGTTTGGTTTGCTGACACACGGCTGCGTTCTGGTTGGTAGAGCAGCAAAAATTAGACACACGCTTACGTTGTAAATACAAGCTCATAATTCATCATATTCTATTACATATTTCATATTTCATAACGATGTTACTATAGTTTCCTATTTCATGCGATTGGTGAATGAGAATGTGATAAATAGTGATAGATGGTATTAATGATGAATGATATGATCGTTTGAATGATTGTTAGATGATAAGTGAGATGATTAGTCGTATGGCTGTCAATGTCGTCTTGTCTTCGCCGTTTGACTCTGGCGTACCTTCGTTCTAGGCTGCAGTTCGTCGCTACTCTATTTAATGATTTCGTAGAATGGTGACATTGATGGCTGTATCACACGCAATGAAATGTACACGGTGGTTACGATGGTGATGTTCACTGATGATCTTATACATTTCAATTGCTTTTAATATAATCACACACTTTCTAAATAATATTGGTAGAATTTCACACTTTACCGATCTAATTTGTATCACTTGTGGTTCACACTCCACAAATTTTGGCGATCGTATAATTCACCACAAGCAAAAAAAATTTTAATTTATAGCATGTATCACAATAAATGTGTATTACTTTGCAATATATCACGCATCACAAATGTTGAAATGTGCATTGAATTAATTCTGGCACAGAAATTTGTAATATTTATCGATAGTTAGCGTTCGTTTAGTGGTTTATAATACCACTTGCATGTTGGCGTTAACTGCTCGTCGAATATTACTACCACTGCCTGCTATGGCTGTTCAGATAACGTTCACTGAAATCTGACAGTAATTGTACTGCTGGCGTTCGTTCAATGTGTTCTGACCTTAATTCGCAGCTTGCGTTGGTTCTTTGACCATTCTGACACCAATTCGGGGTCTAGCCTGTCAGCGACCTGTGCGCTGCAGCTTTCAAGACTCCGCTACTTTCGCACTGCACGAAATAACAATTCATGACATTTGCGAAAGGAATGCAATTTATTCAGAGCCGACATGTGAATGGCTCTACAAGCATTAGGCTTCATCATGGTTACACAATATGAATATATCAACGTGATGATAGATGATGCTAGCATTACACAATCTAAATGATATAGCCCTAAGTTTGCCTATGGCCTAGAAAGCTATCGTATTGGTCAAGGATACGTCCGACCTCTCTACCGTCTCCAGTCAGTCTGTCCCGCTACACATAGCGTGGACCAGCACGGGCCCTTTTTCCCTCCGTGCAGTTGCTACTATTGCGTGTCTGGACTGGCCAGCACGCTGGCTGGTGAGTTTGAGTAACCTGGCATATCACGGTTACCAGCAACCCAATTGCTTGGGGAAAGCCCTTGCTCATCCGTACTCTTTGCCCTCTGGTCTGACACAAATGTGTCTCCCTGCGAGGTATTAATAGCAGTCGGTGTCTTCCCTGTCTGGGTGTCTCTCTACTAGCCTAGTGTTAACTCCTTACTCCTGTAAGGGCTTATTGGGGATGCTGACAACAAGGAATGTTTGACGTTTCTGGAGGAGGATTTCCTGTAGTGGTTTTTCTGTCCTGCCTTTTCTTCACAGCTCTTGCAGTTCTGGTTGCCGCACACGTGAATGCACCCTTGCGTAATGATGCACGCCACGAATTTCGGTCTCTGGCTGCAGTCTCCCAGGTGTCATGTTGAATTCCGAGACCATTCAGTGAGATTTTCAGACAAATATGTGAGTCGTGGAGCATCTTTCCTGCGTCAGCAAATGAATAGAGGTCGTTGACCATCTTTCCTGTGGCAACTTACCAATGTGAGTTGTGGACCATCTTTCCTGCGGCAACATACGAATGCGAGTCGTGGACTATTTTTCCTGTGGCAACATACGAATGTGTTTCGTGGACCATCTTTCCTGTCAAAACATACGAATGTGAGTCGTGGACCATCTTTCCCGTGGCAACACGATCAATTTACATAGCTACGCCGCATCTACCAAATACACATTTGTGTTCAGACCTACTAAATTACGCACTAGCGCATTCACCTAACAAACTATGAACCTGTGCTTACACCAAATATAATATGCACCGGCGCGTACACCTACTAAATTATGCACCTTCGTGCACACCAAACAAATTACACACTTGCGCAGGAACATACCAAGTTACCCCCAACCATATTACGCACCTGCGCGCGCACCCACCCAAATCCGCACCTGCGCGCGCACCCACCCAAATCCGCACCTGCGCGCGCACCCACCCAAATCCGCACCTGCGCGCGCACCCACCCAAATCCGCACCTGCGCGCGCACCCACCCAAATCCGCACCTGCGCGCGCACCCACCCAAATCCGCACCTGCGCGCGCACCCACCCAAATCCGCACCTGCGCGCGCACCCACCCAAATCCGCACCTGCGCGCGCACCCACCCAAATCCGCACCTGCGCGCGCACCCACCCAAATCCGCACCTGCGCGCGCACCCACCCACCCAAATCCGCACCTGCGCGCGCACCCACCCAAATCCGCACCTGCGCGCGCACCCATCCACCCAAATCCGCACCTGCGCGCGCACCCACCCAAATCCACGCATCGTCTTTATTTTCTTTATATAACATTATTTGCTTTTTTTCCCCCGCATATTTCTCCCTTAATTTCTCTCCTATGTTTATTTCTCCTTCAAGTACTCCACATATTTTCTTCCTCAATATTCACCCACATTTTAGATTTTTCATTATTACCTTTGTATATTCTGCATTTTCATTTTCTTTTCCTTTTTTAAATATAATGTCATCGTCCTGTTGGCTTAATGTTTCCAGAGTCCAGTTCACTATTGATTGAGCAATCCTGATGTTCAAGAAAATCTGCTCAATGAATAATTATGAACACATTTCTTCATATTTACGATAAAACTAATCGAACCTGCACAAAATATATTCACTTTTAGAAGACTTTCACAAGAGAATCAAATCAACAGTCTACAGCGTTTCTACGACAGAATTAAACAATTTTATTTTTATACTATTATTAAACTAACATGTAACCCCTTTGTTCTTTGCCTGGTGTCTGAGTAATCCTCACTAACGCCTGGCGGTATATGTTGAAAACTTGAAGTTGTAACTAAAATAAATTGTTGTCCGACAACTATTTTAATAGTTCTGAATCCCTCAAGTTCCCCTTCATATCTGATGGTAGGGTCTTGCTCACAATACCATTTTAAGAATGATATAATTAGATATTGAAAATGTGCTTGTGGCTTAGGGATTATGAACGCATTGCACAATCCCGGCATGCTGTTCGAATTCAGCTGCAGGTGATTTGGAAGTATTGTTAGTTAGTTAGTTAGTTATCAGTTGGGGTATCTTCGTTGCACTCCGGACATGTCCATAGGTGCTCAGATCCTCCCCCCAGCATATGCATCAGCGTCCGGTGGCTAATAGTGCCAGTTCTGTGTTGGTTGACGAGGCGCTTTGTTTTCCCGATGTACCTCTCGCGTCTGGCTGTGCCGATTCTTACTCCCAGGTCTTTCATCCTGGAAAGCGATGTGGAATCACTGGCGTCAAAATCCTCTGTTCTCAAGTAATGAGAGGAATAACAACACTGAACGTAAAATTGCTTAGAAAAATTACACGCGGCCAATAAATGCTGGGATTGACAACGACGTTCTATAACGGACATCAATCAATCAATCATGTGCCATGCCGGAAAGCGTGGGCGGTCATGACTCGCCATTTCACTCGATCACCAGTGTCGTGGATCAGCTCAGTGTTCCTGTCTCGTCCATGCCATGTGGCCAAGCCATCCAGGTATTTTCCTCTCGGTCTTCCTCTTGGTCTGTTCCCTTCGATCTTGCCAGTTGTCACTAAGTTCTCCAATCCATTTCTTCTCATAACATGTCCAAAAAATTTTGACTGTCTACGTCTAATTTCTCTAATCAGTTTACGATGTTCATTTGTCTCCTGTAGTACTTGGTCATTGGTTTTTCTGTCTGTCCATGGTATTCTTTGCATTTTCCTCAGAAACCACATTTCTGCAGCCATCAGACGCTTTTCAGCTTGACTGCTCATTGTCCAAGTTTCACATCCATATAAAAGAACAGGCTCTATGTATCCCCTCAAGACTCTTTTTCTTGTTTCAATTGACATCTTCTTATTGGTCAGAATGTTTTTCATCTTGCTAAAGGCTACTTTCGCCATGGCGATTCTTGTTCTACTCTTCAAGGCATCTCCCATCAGATGTTATAACTGTTCCAAGATAATTGTACCGATTCACTTGTTGAAGAATATTTCCATTTACTTGTATATTACATTGTGGCACTTCTTCCTTCCTACTGACGACCATAACCTGAGTCTTTTTACAATTTAATTCTAACCCCAGTTGCTCACTGTGTACAACAACCGCGTCTACTAATTGTTGCAGGTCCTGCTCATTGTCTGCAATTAATACTGTATCATCTGCATATCTAATGTTATTGATGTTTCGTCCTCCAATGCTGATTCCATTTATATCCTCTACATTTCTGAAAATATTTTCACTGTACAGGGAAAAAAGATCTGGAGACATCACACATCCCTGCCTAACACCTCTCTTAATTGGCTGATACTGTCCCACTTCATTATCAATCCTTATTGCAGATTGTTGTTTCCAATATATGTTTTTTATAAGTCTAATGTCTTTCCCATCAATTTGTAGATCTGCAAGCATATCCACCATGCTGACATGTCTAACGCTATCAAAAGCCTTTGTATAGTCAATAAAGCAAAGATGTATATCCTTATTTACTTCTATAGCACGTTCAATAACTGTTCGCAGCATATACACAGCATTTACTGTACCCTTTCCTTCTACAAACCCGCATTGTTCTTCCCCTATTTCAGGTTGTATCTTCTTCGTCATTTTTTGCATGATAATTCTTAGCAAAATCTTTGCGATGTGACTCATTATACTAATTGTTCTATGTTGATCACATTCCAAGGTTCCTGATTTCTTTGGGATTGCAATAAATATAGAGTTACATAATTCAGGAGGTATATCTCCAGTATCATATAATGTGTTCAGCAGTCTGGTGACTTGATCTAGTCCAAATTCTTCTAAAGCTTTAATCATTTCTGTTGTGATGTTATCTGCACCGGGGGCCTTGCCAGCTTTCATATGCTTAAGAACATTTCGAACCTCCATCTCCAAAATTGGCGGTCCTTCATTATTAAATCTAATATCATACTGTTCGTCTCTGTTACTTGGTCCAATCCCAGTGTTGCTAACTATGATGGTTTGTTTCCTCCCTTGACCATAAAGCAGCCTCCCCCTATTATGTCAAAGGGGACACCGTTAAACAATGTTGCTGTACCCCCGATGTATGCTTCTAATGTAGGCACTTCCAGTAACTCTCACAGCAGTGGTCCCTCGTTGGATGGTAATCTACACTCCTATCAGTGGAACGCCAACTTCAACAGCTAATGCAATACAATCCTGCAGCCCTGCATCAAGCTTTCATGGTGTCACTCCAGCACAGACATTTTCCTACCCCATCTAATAGCCTTAACTACTACTAAATAAAGTTTCAAAAACTCTGAAAATTTCTACCGCAAGCGACATCATCCTTTCATCGTGCAATGTTCGCCAATCACGATCAGTGGCTTCACAAAGATGGCCTACGTAAAGGCCATCTCAACATCTATCATTTGCTCAATAAATTACCTGAGCTTTCGGTAATACTGTGCAAACAATTCCATGTGTTTGGAATCACAGAAAGCCGTCTCAACGACAAAATATCCGACTCTGAAATCAATCTTAAGGGGTTTAAAGTAATTCGAAGAGACGCAAATCAAAAAATAGAGACAGGTATTGCTGTATACATTTCCAATTCTCTCAACTGTTCCCGTAGAAGTGATCTCGAGTCAGTAGAGATAGAATGTGTTTGGTTAGAGGTGAAGCCAGCCAGTCAGCAACCGTTTCTAATTGGATACCTATATCGGAATCCGTGTGCTGGGTACAATTGGTATGACTGTTTCACTACAATGATGGATAGAGTGTTTACAGAAGGTAGAGAAGTCATGATATTAGGTGACTTTAACATAGATATTACTAAACCCAACCAGACATGGGACGATATCATTCTATCTTACGATTTGAAACAACTAATAAACCGTCCCACAAGGGTTACAGGCACCTCCTCAACTATAATTGATCATATATATGTTACTTGTCCAGTTAATATTATCGAATGTTCTGTTCCTGTTAGTGCATTTAGTGACCATTACCCAATATGTTGTACGTGGTCGAAAACTGGGTTCAAATCTCCTAAAAATAAACATTTAATCATCAAATTTAGAAATCTAAAAGCTCTCAACCAAAGTTTATTTTTAGAAGACTTAAAAAATGCAGCCCTTGAACATGTTTACCAACTTCCTGATCCGGATGATGCACTAGCTTACTGGACAAAGACAGTCTACAGTGTGTTTGATAAACATGTGCCAGTTAAAGAAGTTCTCGAAATCATGAGAGAACGAGATACAGCGCACAAAAATAAAGATTTTATCAATTACCGCAGACTAAGAAATAAAGTTAAATATGAAATTCGTAGGATAAAGAAAGATCATTACAAAAATTTGATTGTAGATAAATCAAATAACGCAAATATATGGAAGGCTATTAACTCGCTAACCAACAAGAAACACTCTTCAGAGTCAGCAATACCGAGCACTATAACATGCGAGGATTTCAGTTGCTTCTTTCAATCAGAAATAGAGAATCTAAAGTCCACAATACCAGACTCAGCTTGTAATTTAAGCTCACTGTCATCATTCTGTGAAGGGAAGTGCTCTAGAAATATTCCCCCTGAGATTCCCTTGATGTCTGTTGCAGAAGTATATAAATATCTCTCGAATCTCAAAGCAACAAGTTCAGAAGGCCTAGATAATATCAGTAATAGAATTCTTCGGTGTGCTGCACCTATTATTAGTGAGTCCTTAACGTTCATATATAACCAGTGCCTGTCCAAAAACTACTTTCCATCTGCCTTTAAAGTTGCTAAAGTGTATCCTCTACTTAAAAATGGCTCAACTGATATTAGCGTCTTGGGTAATTATAGACCTATTTCCTTACTATCGTCGCTATCAAAGCCATTAGAAAAACACATGCATAAAATAACACTACATCATTTAATTAACAACGATCTAATAATTGACAGTCAATCTGGGTTTCGACCTAAATATTCTTGCCATAGTGCCCTTACAAAAATGACCGATAACTGGCATCTTTGTATCAACAATGGCAACATTTGTGGAGCAGTATTTGTAGACTTTAAAAAAGCCTTTGATATGGTAGATCATGACATTTTAATTAGAAAATTAAAACACATGAAGACTAGCACCAACATGGTGAACCTAATTACGTCATTTTTATCTGACAGACAACAAGTAGTGTCCTTCAATAACTGTCTATCAAGACCCACACAACTTAATTTTGGGGTGCCTCAGGGCTCAATACTAGGTCCGCTGCTTTTTGCAGTGTATATTAACGATCTTCCTTTATACCTCAATACTTCGTGTGACCTATTTGCGGACGACTGTACTATTTACACAAGTCAAGAGAGCCTTTGTGACTTAGAGAGCTCTTTACAAAACGAACTTGACAACCTTAGTAGATGGAGCAATGAAAATCGCATGTTAATTAACATCGACAAAACCAAATCCATGCTAATAACGACCAGACAAAAACTACAGACCCTAGCCATAACTGGGACACCGCTCGAGCTCCACGTGGACACGTTACCTATAATTAATGTAAATGAACATAAAACATTAGGTCTTTTAATTGACAGACATTTAAACTGGAGCCCTCATGTTCACGTCCTTACCAAGAGAATAGCACAAAAAGTTTACCAACTTGCTAAAATTCAACACTTTTTGGATGAAAGCACACGAAAAATATTCTATGCATCCTATATCCAATCACCTCTCGATTATTGTTCCACAGTATGGGATGGTTGCCCTAAATCTAATATGAAACGATTGTGTTCGCTTCAAAACCGCGCTATACGTCTGGTTTCTAGCATAAAGCACGTTGAAAGTAATAAATTATACAGCCATCTAAGACTTCTACCACTTCAAAAGCGCTTCCTTTTTAACAAAGCCAAATTAGTGAATAAAATTATATCTGAAAATACCCCAGAGTATCTTCTACCGTTAATTCAATCTAATGCAATGAACAGTAAGCGCTTAAATTTATTACAGCTTCCTAAGCCTAGATTGGACTTATACAAAACTTGTTTCGCATATTCTGGTGCTCACTTGTGGAATAGCCTTCCACCAGAACTGAAAACACCAATGAGTCCCTACACATTCAACCGAAAACTCTTTCAATACTTACTTGATACCGACTATATGCCTCCATAAGTCACCTACTAGTATCATTTTTCATGAGTGAGAGTGAGTGAGTATACATGCGCGTGTGCCTGAGTGAGTGTAAAAGTGAGTGGGTGTGTGTGGACATATGTGTGAGAGATTTAGTTAGAGAATGAGTGAATCTGAGAGAGTGGGTGTGTTGTGTGTCTGCCTGTCTGTGTGATAGAGTGTGAAAGTTAGTGAGTGAGTGTGAGTTAGAGAGTCAGCGAGTAAATGAGTAAGGAAGCGTGACTGGGTGAGAGAGAATTTGTGGGTATGCGTGTATGTGCTCGAATGAGTGAGTGTAAGAGCGAGTGAGTGTGTAAAAGAGAGAGCGTGGGTGAATGAGAAAGTGCATGAGGAAGTGTGATGTATGTGTGTGCATGTCTGGATGGGTGTACATGTGTGTGTACATGTGTGTATCTGCGTGTGCCTCTGTGTGTATGTCTGTACGTGTGTTAAGGTGTGCGTTCATGTGTTTATATGCGTTTATATGCATGTGCGTGTGCATATGTGTGCATGGATGAGTGTGTGTGTGTGTGTGTGTGTGTGCTCGTGTATGTATCGTATATCTTTGTATGTGTAAGTGTGCATGCATGCAGTGTATGCGAGGGAGTGCATATTCGGGTGTTATGTGAGTACGTGTGAGTAAGTATATGGATGTGTGTGGGTGTGTGGATGTACATGTGTGTGAGAGAAGAGAGAGGGAGAGAGAGAGAGAGAGAGAGAGAGAGAGAGAGAGAGAGAGAGAGAGAGAGAGTTGTAACTCGCATTTCATGTAACATGCTATTCCATATTTTTTTATGTATTCTCATCTTTCATATTACGAGGTATCGTTTAATGCCACTTGATTGTCCTGTAACATGCCATTCCATATATATATATATATATATATATATATATATATATATATATATATATATATATATATATATATATATATATATATATATATATATATATATTTATTTTTTTTGGGTTTATTTTCATCTTATAATTTTGTATGCCATTTGATTTTATCATGTATAATATAACATTACTGTGATGTGAGTGAGAGAGAGAGAGAGAGAGAGAGAGAGAGAGAGAGAGAGAGAGAGAGAGAGCAAAGAGAGAGAGAGAGAGAGAGAGAGAGTTGAATTGCATCACTAATTTTTACGCTTTTTTTTGGTTTGGGTGGGTGAATGGGTGTGTAGGAGATTGTGTGGGTTGGGGGATGAGTGTGTAATGGGTGTGGGGGATGAGTGTGGGGGTGTCTGTGAATGGGATATGTCTGCGTGGGTGGGAGTGTGTGAGTGTGGATGGTGTAAATGTGAGTGGGTGGAAAATGTATGTGTGGGTGGCGAGAATGTTTGTAGGTGGAGGATGTGTGAGTTGGTGGGGAGATTGGTGGGCGGGGATGTGTATGGGGAAGGTATGTGGGGGGAATGTGTTTATGGGTGGAGATTTGTGTGGGAGGGGAGATGTGTGAGAGGTGGGGAGGTGTGGGATGTGCAGGTGATTGAAGGATGAGAAAGAGAGAGAGTGGGTGAATGTGTGTGTGTGTGTCTGTGTACTTGTCTGTGCTTGTAAGAGAGTGAGTTAGTGTGGTTTAGAGAGTAAATGAGTGAGTGAGAGGGTGAGATTATGTGAGGCAGCGTGTATGTGTGAGTAAGTGTGTGGGTGGATGGGTTAGTGTGTACATGTGTCCATATGTGTGTATGCGTGTGTTTATGTGTGTGTATGTGTGTCCACGTCTGAATGTGGGTGTGTATGTGTAAGTGTGTGTAAATGTGTGTTTGTATGTATGCTTGTGTGTGTAAGTATGTTTATATGTGTGCGTAAATGTATGCGTGTGTTTATATGTATGTGCGGGTGTATATGTGTGTATGTGCGTATATATATATATATATATATATATATATATATATATATATATATATATATATATATATATATATATATGTTCGTGTATGTGAGTGCATGATTGTGTGTATGTGTGCATGCATGCAATGTATGCGAGGGAGTGTGTATTTGTGTGTGTGTGTGTAAGTATGTGTATATGGGTGTGTATGTATGCGTGGGGATATGTGTGTACTTGCGTGTGTATATTGTGTGTATGCTCGTGTGTGTATGTGTATATGCTTTCTTGCGCACACGAGGGAGTGTGTATTTGATAGCGAGAGGGTGTGTGTCTGTTTGTGTGTGAGTTAGAGTGAAAGAGATTGTGATATTGAGTAAATGAAAGATGGGGAGAGTGACTTAATGGGTGAAATAGTGATTGCGAGTGAGAGAGAGAGAGAGAGAGAGAGAGAGAGAGAGAGAGAGAGAGAGAGAGAGAGAGAGAGAGAGAGAGAGAGGGAGTGAGCGAACGAGAGAAGACAGTGGAAGAATGGTATTGTTAATGTGTGTATGTGTGCGGCCATTGTTTGTGAGTGTCTATGGGTGTGTGTTAGTGAGAAGAGAGCGAGAAAGACAGAGAAAGAGAGAGAGAGATATTTAAGCGCACGCTTATTAGGTAACATGCTATTCCATATATGTTGTGTATTCTCATGTTCATATTACCATTTTGAATGCCAACTGATGTTATAATTTATATCATGAACACATGTACATCACTGTAGAGTGGGTGAGAGAATTAGTATGAGAGAGAGAGAGAGAGAGAGAGAGAGAGAGAGAGAGAGAGAGAGAGAGAGAGAGAGAGAGAGAGAGAGAGAGAGAGAGAGAGAGAGAGAGAGAGAGTTGAATTGCATCACTAATTTTTAAGTTACAAAATGTATATGTAAAATTTTTCTCCATTTTCTTTACAATTTTGCGACAATGCTCACGACAATCGTCACTGTATGTGTGTGTAAAGTGTGGGAGTTTGATCATAATAGTAGGTGGGGGGATGTGTGTGTGGGTGGGCGGGGTGGGATTGTGTGGGTGGGTGGGGGATTTGTGTGTGGGTACGTGCGGGATTTATGGGTTGGCGGGGAGATGTGTGTGTGGGTGGGGATGTGTGTTTGGCTGGGTGGTTGTGGGTGAGTGGGTGGAGGAGGATATGTTGGTGGATGATTGATGATGGGTTATGGGATGGGTGGGGGTTTATGTATGGGTGGGGAGATGTTGGTATGGGGTTATGTGGTGGGTGGGAGATGTGTGCAGGTGGTTGTGGGTTTGGGGGTGTGGGTGAGGGATGTTATGGGTGTGGGATGTTTGGGTGGATGGGTGGGGAGTGTGTGTGGGGGTGAGATATGTGTGGGGGATGTATGTGGGTTGGGGAGGGGTGCATGATGGGTGTGGGTGATGGATTTGGAAATGTGGGTGTGGGTGGGGGATATGTCTGGCTGGGTGGGGGTGTGGCTAGATGGAGGATGTATGTGTGGGTAGTGAGGGTGATTGTAGTTGGGGGATGTGTGGATGGGTAGGAGATGTGTGGGGAGATGTGTATGTGGGTGAGGGATGTGTCTTTGGGATGTGTGTGGGTGTGGTGTTGTGTGGGAGGGGAGCTGGTTGTGGATAAATGATGTGTGTGTGGGTGGGTGAAGGTGTGGGTGGGTTTTCGGGTGGGTGAAGGATGTGTGTGAGGGTGGGGATGTGTGCTTAGATGGGTGGTTGGGGTGTGTGAGTGTGGGTGAGTAGATAGGAGATGTATGTGTTGATGAGTGGGTACGGGATGTGTGGGTGTTAGTGGTTGAGGGATACGTTCGTGTGTCTGGGGATGAGTGTATGAGTTAGGGATGTGTGTGTGGGTTGTGTGTGCGTGGATGGGAGGTGTGTGTTTGTGAATGGGGATGTGTTGGTGGATGGGGATGTGTGGGAGGGATGTGTGTATGGGTGGGGAGATTGTGCGTGGGTGGGGATGTTTGTGTATATGGGTAGGGGTGTGTGATTAAGGGATGGGTGGATGGAGGATGTGTGGTTGGGTAGAGGATGTGTGGGTGGTGATTGTATATGAGTAAGGGTGTGTGGTTAAGGGATGTTTGGTTGGGGGCTGGGTGGGTAGAGGATGTGTGGGTGGGTAGAGGATATGTGGGTGGGTGAGTGTGTGCAGGTTAGGAGATGGTGGGGGATGTTTGTAGGTGTGGGCTCGGGATCTGTGAGTGGGCTGGGGGAGATGGGAGATTATGTGGGTGGGTGCGGAATTTGTGTGTGGGTAGGTGCGGAATATGTGAGTTGACGGGGAGATGTGTGTGTGGCTGAGGAATGTGTGTTTGGCTGGGTGGGTGGAGGTGTGTGGGTGGAGGAGGATATGTGGGTGAGTGATTGTTGGTGTGAGTGGGTGGGGAGATGTGTGTAGGTGAGGGATGTGTGGGTTATTGAATGTATGTGTGCTTGGGGTGTGGGTGGATGTGATGTGTGGTGGGTGAGAGGTGTGTGTGGGTGGGGAGATGTGTAGGTGTATGGATGTGGTGGATGGGTGGGGGAATGTATGTGTATGTGGGTTATGTGTGTGGTTGGGTGGGGGAGTTGGAGTGAATGGGGGATGTGTGGGTGGGTGGTTGATGTGTCTCTTAACATAGTAATATGCATTGTTTATGTTTACAAAATTCATGTGACAATGTTTTTTTCCTATGCACTGTTGATGAAAGAAAGCTGAGTGAGTGGAAGGGCCGAATGTAAGACGGGCCTGCGTGCCCAATTTGTTACCCTTTGAAAATAAAGTCTGTTCGTTCGTTCGTTCGTTCGTTCGTTTGTTATCATCATAAAGGTGTTTCACATAATCTGTCCATACCTGTAGAATCTGGTCTTTTTCTATTATGATTTTGTCATCTTCAGTTTTTAGACACCCGGTTGATGTACTTGTTCTTTTATTAGTAAGTTCCTGAATTCTTTTGTGCGCTAATTTGGTATTTTGACTGTTGTGTTGGCTTTCAATTTCTAAGCACTTTTCCTCAAGCCATGCTTCTTTTTCCTCCTTACATAATGTTCTGACTTGTCTGTGAATTTCTTCATATTTGACAGAATTATTTTTGCTGAGTCTTCTTGTTTCCATGAGGTGTAAAATTCCTCCAGTCATCCATTTCTTACGACCCACCTTCTTTAATTTTGGAATAGTTGTTTCTGCAGCCACATTGATTGAATTCTTCAACGTTTCCCATTGATCATCCACATCCTGGAATAGGATCTCTAGATCAGACAAAATTTCAAATCTGTTCTGTACTTCTATGTTGAATTTGTTTTGTATTTCCTTGTCATTACTCAATGTACACAAATCATATTTAGTGTTTCCTGTTATATACTTGACTTTCTTCAACTTTATCCTCAATGTTCCTGTGAGTAATCTGTGGTCACTATAACAATCAGCACTGGGAACTGTTTTTGCTATTGTTAATGCGTTTCTAAATCTTCTGCTAATCAGAATGTAGTCAATCTGATTTCTAATCGTGGTATCAGGACTCCTCCATGTCCATAATCTTCTAGGGTGTTGTTTGAACCAGGTGTTTCCTACAATCATTTCCTGTTCTTTTGCCCACTCTACGAGTCTGTATCCTCTTTCATTTCTCTCTCCTAAACCATAGTTTCCTACTGTGTATCTATCTCCTTGATTTCCTACTTTTGCATTGAAGTCCCCTATTATGATGTTTAATTTTTACATTTCTTTAAGGCAGACTCAAGGTCATTATAAAATTCTTCTACACTATCTTCACTGGATTCTCCTATTGGGGCATATACTTGAATAATATTTATGCTAAAAGGTCTGCCACTTAATTTAACTAGTAGAACTCTGTCCGACACGGCCCAATATCCTTGAATAGATTTTGATGTTTTCCGGTCCAGAATAATTGCCACTCCGCTATGACGATCTTCACCTCCAGAATAAATAATCTTGAAATCTTCTTCTATCTTGGTGCCTGCTCCTGTCCATCTCGTTTCGCACATACCTAAAATATTAATTTTTACCCTTTCAATTTCTTGTTTTATGTTTTCTAATTTTCCGTCGTTGTTTAAAGTCCTAACGTTCCATGTTCCTAATTTTAACGTCTCTGTCCTTGTCTTGCGATGATCGGTCTTTAAGCGAATCATGATATACTAGGCACTTTTAAAGAGGTTAGTTTGCCGTTGCTTTCCTCTATGGCAGTGACCTTACTGGTCGGAGACCGCAGCCATTGACTCAAGACGAGTTCCTTCGCCTGCCGTCGTGTAAATCGAGGCCATGACCCACAAATATCTGTCGGCTGCCTCAAAATTACATCCACCACCTGCCTTCCGTGGCTTCTTTTGAAAACTTCCAATAAAAGGAACACAATATAACATCACATAATCCACAGGGAAACACTATTCACAGGGAATCCAAAGGAAATCACACGAAATCCAATGAAAAACACTAAATAGCGTCCCTCCGAAATGTAACGCTTCATCTTGTCGCCATTGTACCGGACATACAAAACATTTATTCAGAATTTCCTGCCGATATTGCACCAGCAAATAAGTTAAGGATAATATTTTTTCAGAACATGCATCTTTACTGTGGCAACATATGGATGCGAGTCGTGGACCATCTTTCCTGTGGCAGCATACGAATGCGATTCGTGGACTATCTTTATTACAGCAACACACATGTGTGTTGTTTGTCCAACAAGAATGATGATGGGAGGGTGCGCGAGCAGATTGCTGATAAGGCCTATTTTGGCTCGAAATGTTCTTTGACAATGTGGACAAGGAATGTTTGACGTTTCTGGAGGAGGATTTCCTGTAGTGGTTTTTCTGTCCTGCCTTTTCTTCACAGCTCTTGCAGTTCTGGTTGCCTCACACGTGAATGCACCCTTGCGTAATAATGCACGCCACGAATTTCGGTCTCTGGCTGCAGTTTCCCAGGTGTCATGTTGAATTCCGAGACCATTCAGTGAGATTTTCAGACAAATATTTGAGTCGTGGAGCATCTTTCCTGCGTCAGCAAATGAATAGAGGTCGTTGACCATCTTTCCTGTGGCAACTTACCAATGTGAGTTGTGGACCATCTTTCCTGCGGCAACATACGAATGCGAGTCGTGGACTATTTTTCCCGTGGCAACATACGAATGTGTTTCGTGGACCATCTTTCCTGTCAAAACATACGAATGTGAGTCGTGGACCATCTTTCTTGTGGCAACACGATCAATTTACATAGCTACGCCGCATCTACCAAATACACATCTGTGTTCAGACCTACTAAATTACGCACTAGCGCATTCACCTAACAAACTATGAACCTGTGCTTACACCAAATATAATATGCACCGGCGCGTACACCTACTAAATTATGCACCTTCGTGCACACCAAACAAATTACACACTTGCGCAGGAACATACCAAGTTACCCCCAACCATATTACGCACCTGCGCATGCACTACCAAATTATGCCCCTTCCAAATTATGCACCTACCAAATAAAACTACCATTTCTCCTGTGGCAACAGGACCAATTTACGCACCTGCACACGCATCTACCAAATTACGCATCTGTTTACGAACCTACTAAATTATGCACCTGCATGCACACCTACCAAACTTCGCACTAGTGTGTTCACCTACCAAATTATGCACCTGCGTGCGCACCAAACAAATTATGTACTTGCGCATGAACATACCAAGTTACCCATCAAACATATTATGCACCTGCATAAATCCGCACCTGCACGCGCACCCATCCAAATCCACACCTGCGCGCGCACCCACCGAAATCCGCACCTGCGCGCGCACCCACCGAAATCCGCACCTGCGCGCGCACCCACCGAAATCCGCACCTGCGCGCGCACCCACCGAAATCCGCACCTGCGCGCGCACCCACCAAAATCCGCACCTGCTCGCGCACCCACACTAATCCGCACCTGCGCGCGCACCCACCGAAATCCGCACCTGCGCGCGCACCCACCCTAATCCGCACCTGCGCGCGCACCCACCGAAATCCGCACCTGCGCGCGCACCCACCCAAGTCCGCACCTGCGCGCGCTGTAACAGTACGTGTACAGAGGATCAACAAGTAACTTCTGGTGTATTCATTTTAAAACAGGTTTATTGGTTTATGATGGCCGATACAAAATCCAGAGACCACTAAAAAGGATGTTGTCTTGTCTCGTCTCGGCTTTGGTGGTCACTCCCCAAAACAACCTACGTCACGACTTGAGCATCTTCTAACTGTTCTATCAGGATGCTCAAGCGTGCTTTAATCTTGCACACCTAAGCCAATAACAATTATGGTATTCATTCTGCTACACCTTCCTTTCTTTAAAAAGACTTTTCTTCTTCAAAAGTCTTAACTCCTAACCCCTTTTTCCTACACTTTCTCTCCCCCCCCCCCCCCCCCATAATTTCTCTAAGCCCCAAACTAACGCTATCTTAAGTAAATATTTCCTTCCAATTGTACCTCATCCCCGTGCCATATAGCAAACCACTATGAAGTTATACTTCTTCTTCGTTTCTGGCTCTTCAAAGTTTCTTTATAAAATTTATATATCATAAGAATGGCTCGTAACAATCGTTAGTATACACTTGACATTATGAAATTTCTCATTCTTCCTCCACACAACACAGGATAGACAGAAAAGATGTAGTTAGGAAAAAGAAGGGGTGCGGACCCAATTTATGAAAAGTATAAAGAAATAGTCAACAACAATCACATTTACCTCTCTTGCAAACGAAAAAAACTTTTGTAGAAAGTTTTTCAAAAATATATCTTATGAAATTACATCTCTGTTCATTATAAATTAAGTTGATCCAAGTTTTTACTTAATATTTATATTGCCATCCACAACCTTGTCTATATTTCACTTATCTCACCTTCAACCACGAACCAATGTTCATATTCCATGAACATTATAATTTAATTAACGCTGTTTATCACAGCTCCTATATTTCCCCCTCACAACCCATGACACTCCTCCTTGTTTATCTAACCCATATACCCAACCTTAAGCACTGCCATTCACAGCCCCCCCCCTTTTTTTATATTTTCTATCAACCAACTTCTTATATTTGTCTCACTATCACAGCATCTTTAAACGTTATTCACGTATATAATATGGCATCCAATCCATATATATTCAATCAAAACTGACTTTAATGCAGCTCCTATTTTTAACTTCCCCATAACCATTTTATTTGTGTAGTAACCCCAGCATATGTTTCCAACACTTCATAGCCATCATCAACCTCTCTATGCTAATTATCACAGCAAACTTGCTAACTAAATATACCCATGAACCTATTATTCTCAAAGAGAATGTGTCTCTCTACTAGACCTCAGTAGTTTATTAACCATTTTCTGAACGAAGGGCTCTATATAAAGCCCCGTGTATTGTTTTTATACTGGACAAAACCATAACTGTTTGTAAATTAAACTTAACTTAACTAATTTCTAACATATTTATAAACAAGGCAATTCTTATTCAATACACAAGACAATTCACTTAAATTATAGGTTAAGCGAAATAAAATCACAACAGGACATCATACCCCCCCCCCCCAAGTTTTTACACATCATTTATCTTTCCCCTCATATCAAATAAAGGTATCAACTCATTCAAAGAAAAACATAACAGAATAATATAACATACATCCTATTCATTGTTAGTCTCTTTTATGGACTAACAATAACTTATTTATCTATTTAAGAAAACTCAAGAAGTCAAATCATAAAATCTATTGGCTATAAAATTACAGTAAAAATATACCACACTCGAATTTACATCCATCTTAGCTATCTTAATACCTAAATATATAGTGTCATGCCTACTCCTCAAGACATCTCATTATAAGTATCAATAGAACCCTTTTCTATAACAATTGTGTTATATAAATCATCAATTATCACTTTCCTTTTTAAATCATCAACTTTATTTCTTGCTATCTGCAGTATTTTCTATCAATTTATCTCCCATGTTTCCATTTCTTCAGTAACTCTAAGTTTCTTTGAATAAGTGCCATCTCCACATCAATATCTTCTTCCTCACGTAAAGTATCACTTTCTTCCATACTACTATTGGATTCTGAATTTTCATCCATTTCTTCTTCATCTGTATGTCTATTACTAGCAGCTGCCAATCTTTTCTTTTCTATATCCAATCTAATTTTTCTTTCATCGTTTCTTAACGACCTTTCTAATAGGGGTATATATTCGTCGCTTGATGAATTTTCTCCAATTCTTCTCTGTCTCTTCACTTCTTTTTCTCTCTGTCTCTCTATTCTCCTTTTCGCTGCTTGTCTAGTATTTTTAAATGGAGCATCTACCACTTCTTCCATAGATTCTAAACTATCATAATAAGCCTCATACGTATTTTTTTCTTCTTTTATCAGCGTTTTCGGTATTGTCTGTTCCTGAGTATCATCATAAACTGGAGTTGTTATTAATTGACTTTGTACTGGATCTTTTCTAAAATCTGGGGGTATTGTAGCTCTTCTGACGACTTGTTCATCTAAGTATACGGCGTCTGAACAATAATTATTATTATAATTATTGTTTTCCTTATCATCCTTATCTCTTCTTAAGTGTTCTACATGTGCCCTTGCTATATGTCCCGTGATCTGGTTCTTTATACTATACGATACATTTCCTAGCTTTTCTAAAATGTAATAACCTGGAACCCAACGAGCATCAAACTTAGAGTTCCTTCTATGCTTCTTATAATAAACTCTATCACCTACTTTGAATTCCTGTAATTTTGTATTTACGTTTCTGTATCTTTTCTCTCTCTCTCTCTCTAGCTTTAATTATATTGTTCTTTAACCTTACATGCGCTTTATGCATTTCTTGTATAATGACTTCTTGAAAATCTTCCCCCATATATTTACGTCTTGGTTTTAACAGATTGTCGATAGGTAATATTGGTTCTCTCCCGTGTAATAAATAAAATGGTGAAAACCCTGTGCTCTCATTTTGATTTGTGCGTATAGCGCTAAGCGCAGGTCCCAGGAATAGATCCCAATCTTTTTCATGTTCATCGACAATCTTTGCTATAATGTCGTACAATGTTCTATGTTGTCTTTCGTTCTTAGCATTTGAAGAAGGTCTATAGTATGAGGTCTTTATATGGTTTATATTCAGATCTTTTAATAACGTTTCAAATTTCTTATTCACAAATTCATTACCATTATCCGTGAGTAAAATCTGTGGGCAACTAAATCTTGGTATGAATTCCTGTAAAAAAATATTAATGATGGTATCTGCGCTCTTATCTGGGATTGCATAAACTTCCGGCCACAGACTATAGATGTCTACCATATGAATTAAATATACGTTCCCCGATAGTGTTCTAGGGTGAGGACCTGATATATCTAAACTAACTTTTTGCATAGGAAACTGAGGAATATCTGTATCTTGTAAGGGACATTTAATAGTTTTCATATTCCTTAATCTGCATTTTTCACACGTATTGACATATTTACAAGCAGTTTTAAATAAATTCGGCCAATAATATTCATTAATTTATCACGACCGAGATGACCATTCTCATCATGATACGCCTTTAAAACTTCACTTTCCAAATGTTTTGGAATATATTTTCTTAGCTGTTCGTTTCTTTCATTCATGTAATATAACTGGTCATCATCTTGCAACACTAAATAATTCTTCTTATACTTATTCTCATCCGTTTCTTTTAATTTCTGTTTTATTTCTAAAACTTTTGGATCTAACTCTTGTTCTTCTTTCATATTAAATTGTGCTAAATGTGGGTCTTCTGCTCTAGGTTCAGACTCTTGATCCGACGGTAAACTCTCAAAATCTTCTCTATTTATTATGGCAGAATCTAATATATTTACTTGCCAGTTTCGGTCGTCTTCCGTGTTTCCTGATGACTGTGGATACGGAATTCTGGACAATAAATCTGCACATGTGTTGTTCCTACCTGGTATGTATTCTATTCTAGTATTGTATCCCTGTAGATTCAACGCCCACCCAAGTCCACACCTGCCCGCGCGCCCACCCGAGTCCGCGCGCCCACCCGAGTCCGCGCGCCCACCCGAGTCCGCGCGCCCACCCGAGTCCGCGCGCCCACCCGAGTCCGCGCGCCCACCCGAGTCCGCGCGCCCACCCGAGTCCGCGCGCCCACCCGAGTCCGCGCGCCCACCCGAGTCCGCGCGCCCACCCGAGTCCGCGCGCCCACCCGAGTCCGCGCGCCCACCCGAGTCCGCGCGCCCACCCGAGTCCGCGCGCCCACCCGAGTCCGCGCGCCCACCCGAGTCCGCGCGCCCACCCGAGTCCGCGCGCCCACCCGAGTCCGCGCGCCCACCCGAGTCCGCGCGCCCACCCGAGTCCGCGCGCCCACCCGAGTCCGCGCGCCCACCCGAGTCCGCGCGCCCACCCGAGTCCGCGCGCCCACCCGAGTCCGCGCGCCCACCCGAGTCCGCGCGCCCACCCGAGTCCGCGCGCCCACCCGAGTCCGCGCGCCCACCCGAGTCCGCGCGCCCACCCGAGTCCGCGCGCCCACCCGAGTCCGCGCGCCCACCCGAGTCCGCGCGCCCACCCGAGTCCGCGCGCCCACCCGAGTCCGCGCGCCCACCCGAGTCCGCGCGCCCACCCGAGTCCGCGCGCCCACCCGAGTCCGCGCGCCCACCCGAGTCCGCGCGCCCACCCGAGTCCGCGCGCCCACCCGAGTCCGCGCGCCCACCCGAGTCCGCGCGCCCACCCGAGTCCGCGCGCCCACCCGAGTCCGCGCGCCCACCCGAGTCCGCGCGCCCACCCGAGTCCGCGCGCCCACCCGAGTCCGCGCGCCCACCCGAGTCCGCGCGCCCACCCGAGTCCGCGCGCCCACCCGAGTCCGCGCGCCCACCCGAGTCCGCGCGCCCACCCGAGTCCGCGCGCCCACCCGAGTCCGCGCGCCCACCCGAGTCCGCGCGCCCACCCGAGTCCGCGCGCCCACCCGAGTCCGCGCGCCCACCCGAGTCCGCGCGCCCACCCGAGTCCGCGCGCCCACCCGAGTCCGCGCGCCCACCCGAGTCCGCGCGCCCACCCGAGTCCGCGCGCCCACCCGAGTCCGCGCGCCCACCCGAGTCCGCGCGCCCACCCGAGTCCGCGCGCCCACCCGAGTCCGCGCGCCCACCCGAGTCCGCGCGCCCACCCGAGTCCGCGCGCCCACCCGAGTCCGCGCGCCCACCCGAGTCCGCGCGCCCACCCGAGTCCGCGCGCCCACCCGAGTCCGCGCGCCCACCCGAGTCCGCGCGCCCACCCGAGTCCGCGCGCCCACCCGAGTCCGCGCGCCCACCCGAGTCCGCGCGCCCACCCGAGTCCGCGCGCCCACCCGAGTCCGCGCGCCCACCCGAGTCCGCGCGCCCACCCGAGTCCGCGCGCCCACCCGAGTCCGCGCGCCCACCCGAGTCCGCGCGCCCACCCGAGTCCGCGCGCCCACCCGAGTCCGCGCGCCCACCCGAGTCCGCGCGCCCACCCGAGTCCGCGCGCCCACCCGAGTCCGCGCGCCCACCCGAGTCCGCGCGCCCACCCGAGTCCGCGCGCCCACCCGAGTCCGCGCGCCCACCCGAGTCCGCGCGCCCACCCGAGTCCGCGCGCCCACCCGAGTCCGCGCGCCCACCCGAGTCCGCGCGCCCACCCGAGTCCGCGCGCCCACCCGAGTCCGCGCGCCCACCCGAGTCCGCGCGCCCACCCGAGTCCGCGCGCCCACCCGAGTCCGCGCGCCCACCCGAGTCCGCGCGCCCACCCGAGTCCGCGCGCCCACCCGAGTCCGCGCGCCCACCCGAGTCCGCGCGCCCACCCGAGTCCGCGCGCCCACCCGAGTCCGCGCGCCCACCCGAGTCCGCGCGCCCACCCGAGTCCGCGCGCCCACCCGAGTCCGCGCGCCCACCCGAGTCCGCGCGCCCACCCGAGTCCGCGCGCCCACCCGAGTCCGCGCGCCCACCCGAGTCCGCGCGCCCACCCGAGTCCGCGCGCCCACCCGAGTCCGCGCGCCCACCCGAGTCCGCGCGCCCACCCGAGTCCGCGCGCCCACCCGAGTCCGCGCGCCCACCCGAGTCCGCGCGCCCACCCGAGTCCGCGCGCCCACCCGAGTCCGCGCGCCCACCCGAGTCCGCGCGCCCACCCGAGTCCGCGCGCCCACCCGAGTCCGCGCGCCCACCCGAGTCCGCGCGCCCACCCGAGTCCGCGCGCCCACCCGAGTCCGCGCGCCCACCCGAGTCCGCGCGCCCACCCGAGTCCGCGCGCCCACCCGAGTCCGCGCGCCCACCCGAGTCCGCGCGCCCACCCGAGTCCGCGCGCCCACCCGAGTCCGCGCGCCCACCCGAGTCCGCGCGCCCACCCGAGTCCGCGCGCCCACCCGAGTCCGCGCGCCCACCCGAGTCCGCGCGCCCACCCGAGTCCGCGCGCCCACCCGAGTCCGCGCGCCCACCCGAGTCCGCGCGCCCACCCGAGTCCGCGCGCCCACCCGAGTCCGCGCGCCCACCCGAGTCCGCGCGCCCACCCGAGTCCGCGCGCCCACCCGAGTCCGCGCGCCCACCCAAGTCCACACCTGCCCGAGCGCCCACCCAAGTCCGCACCTGCCCGCGCGCCCAACCAAGTCCGCACCCGCCCGTCCGCGCGCCCAACCAAGTCCGCACCCGCCCGTCCGCGCGCCCACCCAACATTATATAACATTATTTGCTTTTTTTCCCCCCCGCAAATTTCTCCCTAAATTTCTCTCCTATGTTTGTTTCTCCTTCAAGTACTCCACATATTTTCTCCCGCAATATTCACCCACATTTTAGATTTTTCATTATTACCTTTGTATATTCTGCATTTTCATTTTCTTTTCCTTTTCCTTTTTTAAACATAATGTCATAGTCAGGGTTTGATCCATCGTCCTGTAGGCTTAATGTTTCCAGAGTCCAGTTCACTATTGATTGAGCAATCCTGATGTTCAAGAAAATCTGCTCAATGAATAATTATAAACACATTTCTTCATATTTACGATAAAACTAATCGAACCTGCACAAAATATATTCACTTTTAGAAGACTTTCACAAGAGAATCAAATCAACAGTCTACAGCGTTTCTACGACAGAATTAAACAATTTTATTTTTATACTATTATTAAACTAACATGTAACCCCTTTGTTCTTTGTCTGGTGTCTGAGTAATCCTCATTAACGCCTGGCGGTATATGTTGAAAACTTGAAGTTGTAACTAAAATAAATTGTTGTCCGTCAACTATTTTAATAGTTCTGAATCCCTCAAGTTCCCCTTCATATCTGATGGTAGGGTCTTGCTCACAATACCATTTTAAGAATTATATAATTAGACATTGAAAATGTGCTTGTGGCTTAGGGATTATGAACGCATTGCACATTCCCGACATGCTGTTCGAATTCAGCTGCAGGTGATTTGGAAGTATTGTATAAGAACGTAATGAGAGGAATAACAACACAGAACGTAAAATTGCTTAGAAAATTACACGCGGCCAATAAATGCTGGGATTGACAACGACGTTCTATAACGGACATACAAAACATTTATTCAGAATTTCCTGCCGATATTGCACCAGCAAATAAGTTAAGGATAATATTTGTTCAGAACATGCATCTTTACTGTGGCAACATATGGATGCGAGTCGTGGACCATCTTTCCTGTGGCAGCATACGAATGTGATTCGTGGACTATCTTTATTACAGCAACACACATGTGTGTTGTTTGTCCAACAAGAATGATGATGACCATTCATTTCATCCAGTGAGGTTGAAAGTGTAGAGTCGTGAGTTCTTAGATTGCTGATAAGGCCTATTTTGGCTCGAAATGTTCTTTGACAATGCGGACAAGGAATGTTTGTCGTTTCTGGAGGAGGATTTCCTGTAGTGGTTTTTCTGTCCTGCCTTTTCTTCACAGCTCTTGCAGTTCTGGTTGCCTCACACGTGACTGCACCCTTGCGTAATGATGCACGCCACGAATTTCGGTCTCTGGCTGCAGTCTCCCAGGTGTCATGTTGAATTCCAAGACCATTCAGTGAGATTTTCAGACACATATGTGAGTCGTGGAGCATCTTTCCTGCGTAAGCAAATGAATAGAGGTCGTTGACCATCTTTCCTGTGGCAACTTACCAATGTGAGTTGTGGACCATCTTTCCTGCGGCAACATACGAATGCTAGTCGTGGACTATTTTTCCTGTGGCAACATACGAATGTGTTTCGTGGACCATCTTTCCTGTCAAAACATACGAATGTGAGTCGTGGACCATCTTTCCTGTGGCAACACGATCAATTTACATAGCTACGCCGCATCTACCAAATACACATCTGTGTTCGGACCTACTAAATTACGCACTAGCGCATTCACCTAACAAACTATGAACCTGTGCTTACACCAAATATAATATGCACCGGCGCGTACACCTACTAAATTATGCACCTTCGTGCACACCAAACAAATTACACACTTGCGCAGAACCATACCAAGTTACCCCCAACCATATTATGCACCTGCACATGCACTACCAAATTATGCCCCTTCCACATTATCAATCAATCAATCATGTGCCATGCCGGAAAGCGTGGGCAGTCATGATTCGCCATTTCACTCGATCACCAGAGTCGTGGATCAGCTCAGTGTTCCTGTCTCGTCCATGCCATGTGGCCAAGCCATCCAGGTATTATCC
The DNA here is from genome assembly GCA_963921405.1 of Cepaea hortensis. Lineage (NCBI taxonomy): Eukaryota > Metazoa > Mollusca > Gastropoda > Stylommatophora > Helicidae > Cepaea > Cepaea hortensis. Next base: position 93,008,190 of record OY992893.1, read on the forward strand.
TCTCGGTCTTCCTCTTGGTCTGTTCCCTTCGATCTTGCCAGCTGTCACTAAGTTCTCTAGTCAATTTCTTCTCATAACATGTCCAAAAAATTTTGACTGTCTACGTCTAATTTCTCTAATCAATCTACGATTTTCATTTGTCTCTTGTAGTACTTGGTCATTGGTTTTTCTATCTGTCCGTGGTATTCTTTGCATTTTCCTCAGAAACCACATTTCTGCAGCCATCAGATGTTTTTCAGCTTGACTGCACATTGTCCAAGTTTCACATCCATACAAAAGAACAGGCTCTATGTATCCCCTCAACACTCTTTTTCTCGTTTCAGTTGACATCATTTTATTGGTCAGAATGTTTTTTATCTTGCTAAAGGCTACTTTCGCCATGGCGATTCTTGTTCTAATCTCTTCAAGGCATCTGCCATCAGATGTTATGACTGTTCCGAGATAATTGAACCGATTCACTTGTTGAAGAATATTCCCATTTACTTGTATATTACATTGTGGTACTTCGTTCTTCCTAATGACGACCATAACCTGTGTCTTCCTACAATTTAATTCCAACCCCAGCTGCTCACTGTGTACAACAACAGCGTCTACTAATTGTTGCAGATCCTGTGCATTGTCTGCAATCAATACTGTATCATCTGCATATCTAATGTTATTTATGTTTCGTCCTCCAATGCTGATTCCATTTAGGTCTTCTACATTTCTGAAAATATTTTCACTGTATAGGGAAAAAAGATCTGGAGACATTACACATCCCTGCCTAACACCTCTCTTAATAGGTTGATATTGTCCTACTTCATTATCAATCCTTATGGCAGCTTGTTGTTTCCAATATATGTTTTTTATAAATCTAATGTCTTTCCCATCAATTTGTAGATCTGCAAGCATATCCACAATGTTGACATGTCTAACTCTATCAAAAGCCTTTGTGTAGTCAATAAAGAAAAGATGTATATCCTTGTTTACTTCTAACGCACGTTCAATAACTGTTCGCAGCATATACACAGCATTTACTGTACCCTTTCCTTCTACAAACCCACATTGTTCTTCCCCTATTTCAGGTTGTATTTTCTTCCTCACTCTTTGCATGATAATTCGTAACAAAATCTTTGTGATGTGACTCATTATACTAATTGTTCTATGTTGATCACATTCTAAGGTTACTGATTTCTTTGGGATTGCAATAAATACAGAATTACATAATTCAGAAGGTATATCTCCAGTATCATATAATGTGTTCAGCAGTCTAGTGACTTGCTCTAGTCCAAATTCTTCTAAAGCTTTAATAATTTATGTTGTGAAGTTATCTGCACCGGGGGCCTTGCCAGCTTTCATATGCTTAAGAACATTTTGAACCTCCATCTTTAAAATTGCTGGTCCTTCATTTTTAAATCTAACAGCATACTGTTCCTCTCTGTTATCATTATACAGGTCTTTCACATAATCTGTCCATACATGTAGAATCTGATCTTTTTCTATTATGATTTTGCCATCTTTAGTTTTTAGACAGCCTGTTGATGTACTTGTTCTTTTATTAGTAAGTTCCTGAATTCTTTTGTGCACTACTTTGGTATTTTGACTGTTGTGTTGTTTTTCAATTTCTAAGCACTTTTCCTCAAGCCATGATTCTTTTGCCTTCCTACATAATATTCTGACTTGTCTGTGAATTTCTTCATATTTGGCAGGATTATTTTTGTTGAGTCTTCTTGTTTCCATTAAGTGTAAAATGTCCTCAGTCATCCATTTCTTACGACCCACCTTCTTTAATTTTGGAATAGTTGTTTCTGCAGCCACATTGATTGAATTCTTTAACATTTCCCATTGATCATCCACATCCTGGAATAGGATCTCTAGATCAGACAATATTTCAAATCTGTTCTGTACTTCTATGTTGAATTTGTTTTGTATTTCCTTGTCATTACTCAATGTACACAAATCATATTTAGTGTTTCCTGTTATATACTTGACTTTCTTCAACTTTATCCTCAATGTTCCTGTGAGTAGTCTGTGGTCACTATAACAATCAGCACTGGGAACTGTTTTTGCTACTGTTAGCGCGTTTCTAAATCTTCTGCTAATCAGAATGTAGTCAATCTGGTTTCTAATCCTGCTATCAGGACTCCACCAGGTCCATAATCTTCTAGGGTGTTGCTTGAACCAGGTGTTTCCTACAATCATTTCCTGTTCTTTTTCCCACTCTACTAGTCTGTATCCTCTTTCATTTCTCTCTCCTAAACCATAGTCTCCTACTGTGTATCTATCTCCTTGATTTCCTACTTTTGCATTGAAGTCCCCTATTATGATGTTTATTTCTGAATTTTTACATTTCTTTAAGGCAGACTCTATGTCATTATAAAATTCCTCTACACTATCTTCACTGGACTCTCCTGTTGGGGCATATACTTGAATAACATTTATGTTAAAAGGTCTGCCACTCAATTTAACTAGTAGAACTGTGTCCGACACGGCCCAATATCCCTGAACAGACGTTGATGTTTTCAGGTCCAAAATTATTGCCACTCCCCTATGTCGATCTTCACCTCCAGAATAAATAATCTTAAAATCTTTATGTATCTTGATGCCTGCTCCTGTCCATCTCGTTTCGCACATACCTAATATATTAATTTTTTAATCTTTGAATTTCTTGTGTTATGTTCTCTAATTTTCCGTCGTTGTTTAACGTCCTAACGTTCCATGTTCCTAATTTTAATGTCTCTGTCCTTGTCTTGCGATGATCAGTCTTTAAGCGAATCATAATAAACTAGGCACTTTCAAAGAGGTATTTTGCCGTTGCTTTCCTCTATGGCAGTGACCATACTGGCCGGATGACCGCAACCATTGTCTCTCGAAAGAGATCCTCTGCTTGCCGTCGCGAAACCAAATCCGCACCTGCGTCATCCGGCCAGTATGGTCACTGCCATAGAGGAAAGCAACGGCAAACTACCTCTTTAAAGTGCAACAGTCAAAATACCAAATTAGTGCACAAAAGAATTCAGGAACTTACTAATAAAAGAACAAGTACATCAACAGGCTGTCTAAAAACTAAAGATGGCAAAATCATAATAGAAAAAGATCAGATTCTACATGTATGGACAGATTATATGAAAGACCTGTATAATGATAACAGAGAGGAACAGTATGCTGTTAGATTTAATAATGAAGGACCAGCAATTTTAAAGATGGAGGTTCAAAATGTTCTTAAGCATATGAAAGCTGGCAAGGCCCCCGGTGAAGATAACATCACAACAGAAATGATTAAAGCTTTAGAAGAATTTGGACTAGAGCAAGTCACTAGACTGCTGAACACATTATATGATACTGGAGATATACCTTCTGAATTATGTAATTCTGTATTTATTGCAATCCCAAAGAAATCAGGAACCTTAGAATGTGATCAACATAGAACAATTAGTATAATGAGTCACATCACAAAGATTTTGTTACGAATTATCATGCAAAGAGTGAGGAAGAAAATACAACCTGAAATAGGGGAAGAACAATGTGGGTTTGTAGAAGGAAAGGGTACAGTAAATGCTGTGTATATGCTGCGAACAGTTATTGAACTTGCTTTAGAAGTAAACAAGGATATACATCTTTTCTTTATTGACTACACAAAGGCTTTTGATAGAGTTAGACATGTCAACATTGTGGATATGCTTGCAGATCTACAAATTGATGGGAAAGACATTAGACTTATAAAAAACATATATTGGAAACAACAAGCTGCCATAAGGGTTGATAATGAAGTAGGACAATATCAACCTATTAAGAGAGGTGTTAGGCAGGGATGTGTAATGTCTCCAGATCTTTTTTCCCTATACAGTGAAAATATTTTCAGAAATGTAGAAGACCTAAATGGAATCAGCATTGGAGGACGAAACATAAATAACATTAGATATGCAGATGATACAGTATTGATTGCAGACAATGCACAGGATCTGCAACAATTAGTAGACGCTGCTGTTGTACACAGTGAGCAGCTGGGGTTGGAATTAAATTGTAGGAAGACACAGGTTATGGTCGTCACTAGGAAGAACGAAGTACCACAATGTAATATACAAGTAAATGGGAATATTCTTCAACAAGTGAATCGGTTCAATTATCTCGGAACAGTCATAACATCTGATGGGAGATGCCTTGAAGAGATTAGAACAAGAATCGCCATTGCGAAAGTAGCCTTTAGCAAGATGAAAAACATTCTGACCAATAAAATGATGTCAATTGAAACGAGAAAAAGAGTGTTGAGGGGATACATAGAGCCTGTTCTTTTGTATGGATGTGAAACTTGGACAATGTGCAGTCAAGCTGAAAAACATCTGATGGCTGCAGAAATGTGGTTTCTGAGGAAAATGCAAAGAATACCATGGACAGATAGAAAAACCAATGACCAAGTACTACAAGAGACAAATGAAAATGGTAGATTGATTAGAGAAATTAGACGTAGACAGTCAAAGTTTTTTGGACATGTTATGAGAAGAAATGGACTGGAGAACTTAGTGACAGCTGGCAAGATCGAAGGGAACAGACCAAGAGGAAGACCGAGAGGAAAATACCTGGATGGCTTGGCCACATGGCATGGACGAGACAGGAACACTGAGCTGATCCACGACTCTGGTGATCGAGTGAAATGGCGAATCATGACCGCCCACGCGTTCCGGCATGCCACATGATTGATTGATTGATAATTTGGAAGGGGCATAATTTGGTAGTGCATACGCAGCTGCATAATATGGTTGGGGGTAACTTGGTATGGTCCTGCGCAAGTGTGTAATTTGTTTGGTGTGCACGAAGGTGCATAATTTAGTAGGTGTACGCGCCGGTGCATATTATATTTGGTGTAAGCACAGGTTCATAGTTTGTTAGGTGAATGCGCTAGTGCGTAATTTAGTAGGTCTGAACACAGATGTGTATTTGGTAGATGCGGCGTAGCTATGTAAATTGATCGTGTTGCCACAGGAAAGATGGTCCACGACTCACATTCGTATGTTTTGACAGGAAAGATGGTCCACGAAACACATTCGTATGTTGCCACAGGAAAAATAGTTCACGACTCGCATTCGTATGTTGCCGCAGGAAAGATGGTCCACAACTCACATTGGTAAGTTGCCACAGGAAAGATGGTCAACGACCTCTATTCATTTGCTGACGCAGGAAAGATACTCCACGACTCACATATGTGTCTGAAAATCTCACTGAATGGTCTTGGAATTCAACAGGACACCTGGGAGACTGCAGCCAGAGACCGAAATTCGTGGCGTGCATCATTACGCAAGGGTGCAGTCACGTGTGAGGCAACCAGAACTGCAAGAGCTGTGAAGAAAAGGCAGGACAGAAAAACCACTACAGGAAATCCTCCTCCAGAAACGTCAAACATTCCTTGTCCACATTGTCAAAGAACATTTCGAGCCAAAATAGGCCTTATCAGCAATCTAAGAACTCACGGCTCTACACTTTCAACCTCACTGGATGAAATGAATGGTCATCATCATTCTTGTTGGACAAACAACACACATGTGTGTTGCTGTAATAAAGATAGTCCACGAATCGCATTCGTATGCTGCCACAGGAAAGATGGTCCACGACTCGCATCCATATGTTGCCACAGTAAAGATGCATGTTCTGAACAAATATTATCCTTAACTTATTTGCTGGTGCAATATCGGCAGGAAATTCTGAATAAATGTTTTGTATGTCCGTTATAGAACGTCGTTGTCAATCCCAGCATTTATTGGCCGCGTGTAATTCTCTAAGCAATTTTACGTTCAGTGTTGTTATTCCTCTCATTACGTTCTTACACAATACTTCCAAATCACCTGCAGCTGAATTCGAACAGCATGTCGGGAATGTGCAATGCGTTCATAATCCCTAAGCCACAAGCACATTTTCAATATCTAATTATATCATTCTTAAAATGGTATTGTGAGCAAGACCCTACCATCAGATATGAAGGGGAACTTGAGGGATTCAGAACTATTAAAATAGTTGACGGACAACAATTTATTTTAGTTACAACTTCAAGTTTTCAACATATACCGCCAGGCGTTAGTGAGGATTACTCAGACACCAGGCAAAGAACAAAGGGGTTACATGTTAGTTTAATAATAGTATAAAAATAAAATTGTTTAATTCTGTCGTAGAAACGCTGTAGACTGTTGATTTGATTCTCTTGTGAAAGTTTTCTAAAGGTGAATATATTTTGTGCAGGTTCGATTAGTTTTATCGTAAATATGAAGAAATGTGTTTATAATTATTCATTGAGCAGAATTTCTTGAACATCGGGATTGCTCAATCAATAGTGAACTGGACTCTGGAAACATTAAGCCAACAGGACGATGGATCAAACCCTGACTATGACATTATATTTAAAAAAGGAAAAGAATATGAAAATGCAGAATATACAAAGGTAATAATGAAAAATGTGGGTGAATATTGCGGGAGATAATATGTGGAGTACTTGAAGGAGAAATAAACATAGGAGAGAAATTTAGGGAGAAATTTGAGGGGGGAAAATAGCAAATAATGTTATATAAAGAAAATAAAGTCGATACGCGGATTTGGGTGGGTGCGCGGGCAGGTGCGGATTTGGGTGGGTGCGCGGGCAGGTGCGGATTTGGGTGGGTGCGTGGGCAGGTGCGGATTTGGGTGGGTGCGTGGGCAGGTGCGGATTTGGGTGGGTGCGCGCGCAGGTGCGGATGTGGGTGGGTGCGCGCGCAGGTGCGGATGTGGGTGGGCGCAGGTGCGGATGTGGGTGGGTGCGCGCGCAGGTGCGGATGTGGGTGGGTGCGCGCGCAGGTGCGGATGTGGGTGGGTGCGCGCGCAGGTGCGGATGTGGGTGGGTGCGCGCGCAGGTGCGGATGTGGGTGGGTGCGCGCGCAGGTGCGGATGTGGGTGGGTGCGGATGTGGGTGGGTGGGTGCGCGCGCAAGTGCGGATGTGGGTGGGTGGGTGCGCGCGCAAGTGCGGATGTGGGTGGGTGCGCGCGCAGGTGCGGATTTGGGTGGGTGCGCGCGCAGGTGCATAATTTGGTAGGTGAACACACTAGTGCGAAGTTTGGTAGGTGTGCATGCAGGTGCATAATTTAGTATTTTCGTAAGCAGATGCGTAATTTGGTAGATGCGTGTGCAGGTACGTAAATTGGTCCTGTTGCCACATGAGAAATGGTAGTTGTATTTGGTAGGTGGATAATTTGGAAGGGGCATAATTTGGTAGTGCATGCGCAGGTGCATAATATGCTTGGGGTAACTTGGTATGGTCCTGCGCAAGTGTGTAATTTGTTTGGTGTGCACGAAGGTGCATAATTTAGTAGGTGTACGCGCCGGTGCATATTATATTTGGTGTAAGCACAGGTTCATAGTTTGTTAGGAGAATGCGCTAGTGCGTAGTTTAGTAGGTCTGAACACAGATGTTGTCAGAATCTCGAATGTCTCCAACCGAGATGCAGGAACATCGTTACGCCCGCCAGGCGTATAGTCCCCAACCGGGATGCAGTAACATCGTTACGCCCGCCAGGCGAGTATTAGTTACCTGCCCGCAGGTTGCTGGCTGACGCGATAGCCAGCGGTCAGGCAAGGACAAAGCAAGACGCACGCAGGCCTCGTGAAGCCAATCCACAGAGGGCAAGCGCTTTGCGAGAAACAGACAGACAGCTTGGGTACTCGGACCAGACAGGACGTGTGGGGAGAGAAATGCTTTGTGTAGTTCTGTGCCCGAAAGTCGAGTGCTTGTACATCTTGTGAGATAGACTGTAAGCTGTGGGTTGTCTGTAAGTGTATTGATGTATAATATATGTATTGTAATGACCATCACATGCCAAACTAGATCGTATTGCATGTGATCGGTAAATAAATCCATTGAACTTCGTGTCGTTGTGTCTCAAGTCCAATCATGTTGTACTTGTACTTGTCTCACATGTGTTAGGTATAACGAGCCAGGTTTAAGACCCTGACATGTGTGAACGTGGGGGCTCGTCGTGTCGTTGTGTCTCAAGTCCAATCATGTTGTACTTGTACTTGTCTCACATGTGTTAGGTATAACGAGCCAGGTTTAAGACCCTGACATGTGTGAACGTGGTGGCATCGTCCGACTTTAATTTATTTAAGATTTGAACCTAGATTTGTGAACGTGACTTTTGTCCAGCTATAATGTACATTTAAATGTGAACGTGAAGGCTCATCCTCATATAGTATTATATTAGATTGTTTGAATATGGAGGCTAGATGTGAACGTAAAGTACATACATTTGTTTGATCTTGTAAACGTGTAAAACATCAGTGATTGTGTAACTTGTCGCCATTTTGAACTTGTCGACATTGTGAAATCGTCGCCATTGTAACCTTGTCGCCATCTTGTAAACTTGATGTCTATGTCCTTACTGAATGTCATCTTGATGTAAGTGATGTGTCATCAGTGTTGTAGAGTTTTGAGATATATTTAGATTGTCTTTGTGAAGTTAGTTGTGGAAAGCAAAAAGTTTCGGAAAGAAAGTGACTTGTGGTTTTGAAAAAAAAATTGTTGATTGACGACATTACGACCTACAATTACACTCAACGCCATACAAACCTAATCAAAACTTAGTGACAAGCATACACACCACATCAGATAGACGCTAATTTATTTCCTCCAAAAACAAAGAAGGTTTTCTGTGTCATCTGAAACCCTTGCCCGTAGAGGTCATTTGTGTTTTGAACTAGCGACCCTACAGTTCCTAACCCTAGTGTGAAAATGTATATAACAACAGAAAGATCGATTCTGACATGGTTAAAATATTAACCCGGTATGTATATAGAGTATACATGAAAGATGACATCTTTCATGAAGAAGCCCCGGGGGAGTGTGTCAGAATCTCGAATGTCTCCAACCGAGATGCAGGAACATCGTTACGCCCGCCAGGCGAATAGTCCCCAACCGGGATGCAGTAACATCGTTACGCCCGCCAGGCGAGTATTAGTTACCTGCCCGCAGGTTGCTGGCTGACGCGATAGCCAGCGGTCAGGCAAGGACAAAGCAAGACGCACGCAGGCCTCGTGAAGCCAATCCACAGAGGGCAAGCGCTTTGCGAGAAACAGACAGACAGCTTGGGTACTCGGACCAGACAGGACGTGTGGGGAGAGAAATACTTTGTGTAGTTCTGTGCCCGAAAGTCGAGTGCTTGTACATCTTGTGAGATAGACTGTAAGCTGTGGGTTGTCTGTAAGTGTATTGATGTATAATATATGTATTGTAATGATCATCACATGCCAAACTAGATCGTATTGCATGTGATCGGTAAATAAATCCATTGAACTTCGTGTCGTTGTGTCTCAAGTCCAATCATGTTGTACTTGTACTTGTCTCACATGTGTTAGGTATAACGAGCCAGGTTTAAGACCCTGACAGATGTGTATTTGGTAGATGCGGCGTAGCTATGTAAATCGATCGTGTTGCCACAGGAAAGATGGTCCACGACTCACATTCGTATGTTTTGACAGGAAAGATGGTCCACGAAACACATTCGTATGTTGCCACAGGAAAAATATTCCACGACTCGCATTCGTATGTTGCCGCAGGAAAGATGGTCCACAACTCACATTGGTAAGTTGCCACAGGAAAGATGGTCAACGACCTCTATTCATTTGCTGATGCAGGAAAGATGCTCCACGACTCACATATGTGTCTGAAAATCTCACTGAATGGTCTTGGAAATCAACATGACACCTGGGAGACTGCAGCCAGAGACCGAAATTCGTGGCGTGCATCATTACGCAAGGGTGCAGTCACGTATGAGGCAACCAGAACTGCAAGAGCTGTGAAGAAAAGGCAGGACAGAAAAACCACTACAGGAAATCCTCCTCCAGAAACGTCAAACATTCCCTGTCCACATTGTCAAAGAACATTTCGAGCCAAAATAGGCCTTATCAGCAATCTAAGAACTCACGGCTCTACACTTTCAACCTCACTGGATGAAATGAATGGTCATCATCATTCTTGTTGGACAAACAACACACATGTGTGTTGCTGTAATAAAGATAGTCCACGAATCGCGCGCGAAGGTGCGGATTTGGGTGGGCGCGCGTGCAGGTGCGGATTTGGGTGGGCGCGCGCGCAGGTGCGAATTTGGGTGGGCGCGCGCGCAGGTGCGGATTTGGGTGGGCGCGCGCAGGTGCGGATTTGGGTGGGCGCGCGCGAAGGTGCGGATTTGGGTGGGCGCGCGCGCAGGTGCGGATTTGGGTGGGCGCGCGCGCAGGTGCGGATTTGGGTGGGCGCGCGCGCAGGTGCGGATTTGGGTGGGCGCGCGCACAGGTGCGGATTTGGGTGGGCGCGCGCGCAGGTGCGGATTTGGGTGGGCGCGCGCGCATGTGCGGATGTGGGTGGGCGCGCGCGCAGGTGCGGTTGTGGGTGGGCGCGCGCGCAGGTGCGGATTTGGGTGGGCGCGCGCGCAGGTGCGTTTGTGGGTGGGCGCGCGCGCAGGTGCGGATTTGGGTGGGGGCGCGCGCAGGTGCGGATTTGGGTGGGTGCGCGCGCAGGTGCGGATTTGGGTGGGTGGGTGCGCGCGCAGGTGCGGATTTAGGTGGGTGGGTGCGCGCGCAGGTGCGGATTTGGGTGGGTGGGTGCGGATTTGGGTGGGTGCGCGTGCAGGTGCGGATTTGTGTGGGTGCGCGCGCGGCTATTTGACAACTGGCAAGATCGAGGGGAACAGACCACGAGGAAGACCGAGAGTAAAATACCTGGATGGCTTGGCCACATGGCATGGACGAGACAGGAACACTGAGCTGATCCACGACTCCAGTGATCGAGTGAAATGGCGAATCATGACCGCCTACGCTTTCCGGCATGGCACATGATTGATTGATTGATTGATTTGCTTCACTGTCTCAGCCTTTTCGGTTGTAGGCATCCAGTGAATTATAGCCTTGGTCTTTTCCTTCTCTATGTTTTCAATTACAATAGTTACTTTAGGATCCTGCAGTTCATGCTTCGTCCCGTGAAGCCGTTCATAATGAGCCGCCTTTGCTTCCAGTGTCAGCGTAGCGTACCATCTTTTAGGGTCCTCAAAACGGTAGATGGATTGTATCCCTTCCCTACTGATCCCGCAAGGCCCTATCAAGACGCTCGCCAATTGAAAACACAAGTGTGTTTGCTTGGTGGAACGCTCCTCCCTCGAAACCTTCACTCGTGTTGACTTTGACACGTTTTACAATTTGGTTTTCCATCTTATATAATCCGTGACAGAGGAAATCTTTAATACAGATTTACACGTGGTGAAAACAATCTAAAACACCTCCACAGAATTGAAATCACTGATATGTTTGAATAATCCGTGACAGAGGAAATTTTAATCCGGATCTACACATGGTGAAAACTATCGAAATCACTTCCACAAAATTAATATCACTGATATGTTTAAATAATCCGGGAATTAAGAAGTTTTCATGTAACAGTTTGGTGATGAGATGAAACACAACAGAATGAATCCTTTCAAAAATACTATTTATTAATAGATCGAAACTACCTCTTTTTAAAGTAAAGGAACTTGGTTAGATATTTTAATCAGGAAATTTCCTTAAATCTGTACACAAACTAAATAGAATTCCATTCCAATTTATTAATTATTTAATGTTTGCTTTAAAAGCACTTGCTATGCTATACTACCGCCATTACTAAGATTATCATTTTAGTAAATAGAATCACATATCTATTATACTATTATTATTATTATTATTATTATTATTATTATTATTATTATCATCATCATCATCATCATCATCATTATTATCATTATTATTATTACTATCATTATCCTACCTTATTATTCTTAGTATCATTAATGTTATAAGTATTATTGATATCATCATTATTATTTTACAACTTCATCTCCCTTGTTCCCCCCTTTGCTTATGGTTTGTTGCCTTTGCTACTACCCTCCACTGGTCGTCTCAAACATTTATCCTGCCTGTACCATCATTAAGAGTGGTCATTAGGACATTGGTGGAGTGGAACCAATTGGTGGGAGCGTGGCAAAGTAAACAAAAATGTAAAGATTTCCCTTTCTCTTTGTCACCCCCTTTGAATCATGTGAGTGAGTGTTGAATGAATGACAAAATCACATATGGTTACAAAATACAAAATCACATATGGTTACCAAACCAATGATACTGTACAAATTTATGTTAATACAAATGCTTGTTTATTTTTTTATTAAAAAGAGAGAGAGAGAGAGAGAGAGCAAGGGGGGGGGGGAATGAATGAACCCTTACAGTTAAGGGAAAAAACAAGGAGGACAATATAACCAACTCCTTTTACTCCAACTATTATTAAAAACTGCAGTTTGCATTTGTATGTACCTGCTATGCTATGTTAACACCATTCCAAAGAAAATCATCCTAGCAAATGGAATCACATGTTGTAAAAATGTTATCATTTTCATAACTATTATTACTTTTGCTGTTTTTTATATTTGCTGTTAATACCCTCAGTATGTTTCTTCTTGTCATTATTATTATTGTCATCATTAGTAAAAATAAAAAACCCATTTCCCATGTGCCCCTCCTCCCTCGCTCATGGTTTGTTGTTGCCTTTGCTGATACCCACACCGTTTTGGTTCAAATATGTATCCTGCCTTACCATCATTGCCCAGAGATTGGTGATGAAGGAATGGTGGAGTGGAACCAATGGGTGAGAGGGTGGCAAGGGAAACAATAATGTAAAGATTTCCCCTTTTTTTCATTTTTACCCCCATTCACATGTAAATGTGTTCAAGGAATGAAATATGCTAATGGATAAATTTCCTATGTTGTAAACACAAAATATCACAGATATCTCCCGAGTAAACACAAGTACTCTTCTTTAGGATTTTAAAATTTAGTATACATGAGTGCGAGAAAGAAACAGGAAAATATAAGTGAATGTTGAATGAATGAATAGGCCTACAAAACCACATATGGTTACCAACACAATGAGATTGTAAAAATGTGTGCTAATACAAATGCTTGTTTACTTTTTACAACAACAAAAAAGAGGAAAGGGAAAAAATGAAGGAACCCTTACAAATAAATATATTAAAAACAAAAAAAAAATAAGCAAGGAGAAAAAGATAACCAACTCCTTTTACTTCTACTATTATTGAACATTGAGGGTTGCAATTGTATGTACCTGCTATGCTATGCTAACACCATTCCTAAGAAAGTCATTCTAGCAAATGGAATCACAGTTTTGGAAAATGTGATCATTATCATAACTATTATAACTGTTATCACCCTTAGTAGTTTAATTTGTGTCATCATTATTATTGATGTATTTGGTTTTATTTGCATTATTATTATTATTACCTTTATTAATTTATAACCTCACCTCCCATGTCCCCCCCCCTTCCCTTGCTCATGGTTTGTTGTTGCCTTTGTTGATACCCTCACCGTTTGGTTCCAATATTTATCCTGCCTTTACCATCATTACCAGAGAGTGATGATGAGGGCATTGGTGTGGTGGGTCCAATAGGTGAGAGTGTGACAAGGGAAACAAAAATGGGAAGTTTTTTCTTTCGCCGTATCTACCCCCCTTCACATGTAAATATGTCCATTGAATACAATATGCACACGTCACATACACGCCCACATGCAACGCTCCGGAAATACACCTACACAAATACTAAATACACAGAACGCATGTAACAATACAAACATTATAAATGCAACCACTACCTTTTCTGCCTTGTAAACCCGGATACTGTTTACACCTCCCATTCCCATCATCTTGATACTGTTTGTTTGTTGATGCTGCTGCCGCCCTCTCCGATTGGTTCAAACATTTTATACTGCCAGTTTCATCATTACCGATTGGTGGTGATGGTATTGGTGGTTTTGGAGCCGACAGGAGAGGGAGGTGGCAGGGGAATTAAAAACGGTGCACTATCATCATGCTGTTGTTTTGTAAGGTTTACCCTACAACAAATTCAATGCAGAAATGTTAAAATGTATAAAATATTTGTATTTTTGCGCGTATGTCAGCTACACGTCCACATGCAACGCTCTGTAAAAACACAAACAATACACTTTGCAACGATTTTAACACTCAATAAAAGTTTTAAAAATGCGAATTTATCGATTTTCGTATAGATAAATATTTATCGACATGTAGAAATTTAATAAACATGATGTCACAAAGTAAATGATGACAGAGTGACAGATAGAGTGGCTATGGTTGTGTCTAGGGTATGTCCTTGTAAAATGTAATGTTGAACAACAGATTAACCAAGATGCATCACAACCAAACACCAGTCAGTGAACAAGCGTTAATTTGCGCACATAATATTCCTTTAATTCTGAATTAACACCGACACATGTAACATATAAATCCAGGAACCATAATTCTCTAAGAATATATCTCCATCCCAATGGAACACTTCGAATAACACTGCCTCTCAAGCCTACAAAATCTCGTCCCACACGACAGGTATACTAGCCTCTCTCTAGGCCCGACTCAAAGTAACCCACTCTGGGTCTCGAATTCCACTCACTATCCCTGGAACCCACAGTGCGGAGTCTCCTCCTAACTCCGTCACAATTCTCCACTATCTCCGACCACGACCTCCTCCTAGTCCGGTCTCCGCACAACTCCCCTCTCAGCTCGGAGTCCAAACATCAACTGATCCCCGTCAATCTTTGTCCCTGTCTTTTAAACCATTCTATGCGCCCTCACAATGAACCACACAAACACCACCTCACTGCTCCAACTGTCTGCCCCTTCTTGCAGTCCCTCTACCTTACACCCTTCCCCGTTTATCTCCTTATATTTTCTTTCCGGTGAATGCCCTTTCACCTCGTGAACTGTTTATATTGTACGGCCACTCACCTTAATGCCAATGACCACAGGCATGTGACACTACCCCACCCTCAAAAGAAAACATCGTTTTCAAATGTTGGGAGACTAATACTTCTCAAATATGTGACCCAGACACATTGCCTGGGTAGTCGTAAGTATAAATCCAAATTACTCTAGCTACCACACTAAATAATACATCAAATGCTCATAGTACACTCCCCTATTCCCCACACATCAATACATCCAACTTTCTATCTTGTGTACCAATGCATGAACTCATACATCACATAATAATAATACATCATATCATAGGGAACATAATATCTGTGTACCTACAAGTTTACTAACATCCTCAAGAAGACACAACCTATTTGTGTACCGACCTCGTATCAGGTGGTTCTTTTCTTGCCTCAAACCTCCACCTATGATTCCTGTCGATGCTGTGTCTACCCTTCATATACCCATGCCTCATGTTTCCTATATCTTTAACACATCTGTTTGCTAATCCTGGTTCAGTGATGTCGTTAACCCTCTTTTGAACTGCGTTAACATTGCTATCTGCATATTGTACTGTTACACTGGAGTCTCTGTTTAGTCTGACCTCTTTATTAAATCCTGGCCAATATCCCTGGCATCCTGCTCTCTGCTGCTTATGCCTTACTCCTAAGTGCCCTGCACATGCCCTATCCTGAGCTGTTCTTGTATATCGGTCTCTATGTGCTACCCGTACTGCTACTTGCCCACATGCAGTTCCGACATCTGAAAACCGGTGAGTGAAACCATTGTTCTTCCTATCGAAGCTCCATCTACCCTTCTTCGATTTTCTATGTCTCACTTTACTACACCCCTGGAAACATTTGGCAAGAGTAGTATCTTGTCTCTGGGATTCCCTACAGCTACATTTGAGATCCATTCTCACCTGCTCAGCTGTCCTATCCCTGTGCTCAGTGTTTACTTCAAGTGCCTCTTTTTCTTCAGCTATACTCTCTAATTTAGGTTTTCTTTTGGTAACTACCTCATTACTATTTCCACTATGTTTTTGGTCCCAATAAACTACTTCCTCTTCTGTACACTCTTTAACTCCTATAATATTTCTTATGATGAGATCTGCCACTGGTGCATCCAAAACACACGCTGTCACTCTTCCTGTGATATATGGTGTTTTCACTGTCATCACGGCTAATGGGTAGAATTCTACTGTCCCATTAAATGTTATGGATCTAATCTTTTTCCCTGTATAATCCGAGGGATGCACTAAACTCTTTCTCACCCCGATGGACGTACATCCGGAATCCCTAATTGTTAACGCTGGCCTATCATTAACAAATCCATGGTGCATCTTCAGACTACCTCCTTCATGGACTGCTGATCCTGCTTTCACTGTATGACCACACACTAAGACTGGTTGACCGTCTTTTTCAAAAAGAGGTTTGCACCCACTACAATCTTCATTGTTGATAGTCTCAATCACTTGTGCTGCATTAGAATGCTCCGTTTCTCTCATCCTACAATGATGACTGACATGCCCCTTCTTTCCACATTTGAAACAAATGATCTCCTTCCTTGCGTTACTTGTTGCCTCACTAGATGTTTGTGCATCACACTGTGCTGCCTTGTGTCTCCAGCTCCCACAATTCCAACATCCGGCATAACTATTTGGCCGTCTCTGGAAGTTCTCCCTTTTGTATGGGTACCGTTCTGCTCTGCTAAAATGGTTGCCACGGAAACCATTATCTTGAGACTCTTGTTGTTCATACGTCTGTGCTGAATCCACACTTTTCGCCCTTGGTCTAATAACTGGATTCTGGTCCTGTTTCGTGTACGCTGCACAGACTATTTCCTCACTCATAAGTCTACCAATAGAATTGTTTGGATGTGCAGTCATGTAATTTTGCCCTAACTGTGACATTGTATCTATGTCCTTTGGCTTACGTTCCTCAAAGAAAGCTACTAAGTTTGTATTGCATGATGATAAAACTTTGTCTCTTAACACTAAATCTACTAATTTGTTAAAATCTTTCCCTACTTCTGCGAGCTCCATCCATTTGTTAAATGTGTTCTTTACTGTGTTAACAAAGTCTGTGAAATCTTGATTTGTCTCTGGCACTAACTGTCTAAACTTTGTTCTATATCCATGCTCAGTTAGTTGGAACTTTGTAAGCAATCGTTGACGCAGAATCGTATAATTATTTCTTTCTTCTACAGGTAGATTAAACATAGTATCTAGTGCCTTTCCCGTTAGAAGCTCACCTAGTCTAATAGCATACTGTTCTTCTGGGATGCCTAACTCTTTCGCTGATGCATGATATCTGTCAAGATAAGAATCAAGGTTGTCTCGGTCCGTAAAGTATGGCAGTTTTAGTCTCTGTGACGACTGCGAAGGTCTTCTGCTTTCCTCACTTTGACCTTTCGAAGATAGTTCTAATTTTTGTAACTCAATTTCAGTTTGCATCTGACACTTGATTTTTTCTTTCTCAATTTCCATTTTCATTTGTGTCTCTTTCTCTTCCTGTAGACGCTTGTTTTCTATTTCCGCTAACTTTACTTCTTGTAGACGTTTGTTTTCTATTTCAGCTAACTTTACTTCTTGTAGACGTTTGTTTTCCATTTCAGCTAGTTTTACTTGTGTCTCTTCCTGTAGACGCTTTGCCTCGCGTTCATTATGCCTCTCCTCTCTTTCCGTCTGTTTTTGTTCTTTTGCTTCTGCATACTCCTGTAACTCTTTACCTTTCAGGCCTATTCGTTCACCTGCTTCAATATATTCCATTAAAGTAGGCATCTTGCACTTGTGGACACGTTGCTGTCTATCAGCCAACTATAAATGTGAAGACTCTGCTGTTAGTCTTTGTGTCACTTCCCTAAGTACACCAGCACTCCCTGTGTACGTAAATTCGTAGTGCTAAAAATCACTCTGTACTCACCCAGTCACTCTATAAGCACTAGGTAGTGAGGGGGGAATATTAACTATACTCCCTCGTATATATATATATATCAAATAACTGTAGAACAATTCCTGGAAATAGTTTTAAACATACATATACATACACAAATGAATTATACACACTAAGTGTCAATTATTAAACGCTAGCCGCATAGGCCGGTGACACGCAGACGGATGATTACATAGAAATAAAAACCACTGACATAAACATGCCCATGAAAGACCATACCGTGCGCATAATATAAACTGACAGATACCATCTAGATAGAAGCTGTATTAACATAAGAATTACAACAATACCATATATCCAAAGAAATCAAATATTATATGTAACAGTAAAGAGAAAACAGTAAAAAGAACAAATATAAAATGAATAATGTACATAGATCTGACGATAGACACTTGGACACCGTGTATAAAGTCGAGACGACCCAATACTCAACCGCACAAAACAAACTGACTCGTCAGCTGCCTCTCAACAACATACAATGTGTACCTAGATAATTTATCTTTGCTTTGTCTCCCGTACGTCGCGAAACAATGCAATAATATCCTACTTATTACGACCACTGGACCACATACAAATAATTACGTAACGCACAACAACAATACTTAGGACGATGAGAGCAAGAGAAACAAAACAAAAACAAAAAATATCGCCGACAACAATGCAATGGTGAAGTCTCCTAAAAGTCCTTATTTTGTTTTCGATAGTCTCCGAAAATTGCCTGGAAATGTCTGTCGGTTATTGTTTTGAAAAGTTTACGACGTTAGATTCCCACAATGAATTAGTGTTCTGATGCGTTGTCACTTTTTGTTGACGTGGTGACACGATTTTCGACTGTCGTAAAAGTTGAAGATGATAGTAATTATCCCACCGCCTTGTCTCTACACAGTCCGTAACGTTTTTGTAACCCTCCCTGTAGAGTTGGTCTGTGATTGTATAATGTATGTGAACGCTTGTGTTTTGCCAGAAATATAGGGTTTTCGTTGCGTTTTGGGGAGACGAAAATATCTTTTTAGTCAATGAATGTTTAACTGCGTAGTCGTTGTTGCTTTGAAGTGATGGTATGGCTTCACTGTTGCTGAAACGGTTAAACCAACGAATGGCCGTAAAATTATCCGGCGCTTTTAAATCTGTTTTGCAAGTCTTTTTTGGTAGAGAAATGCGCTCATATTTGCGAAGACGGCACCTGAATGACTGTTGTGGATTGTTTCCCGATGATAATACACACACACAAAGACGTTAACCGTAAATCCTAGCTTCAGTAGAAAAACAACGTGTTTATCTCGTTCTACTCTGGACAATTTTTCAGTAACTTTCCATTGTCCACGGCCTTGAACCCGCCGGTCATCTCTGTTTCTCTTTATTACAATAATCCGTGTAGAAACTTTTACTTTTCTGTGGAGCACCGATTGTCACCTTTGTGTGTTCCCCACACTTTACTCCTATAACTCCCCTCCTCCTGGCGAGTTTTTAACCATGAATTACCCTCGTAACTCCCCTGGCGCCCCTTTCCGTCTTATTATCTGCGCCGAACTCTGACGACGTCGTACACACACGCACTCGCTGTCCGCAAGTTCACCTGACCTTCACCTTTGGCGCCTGTCTATTTGTCGTGAACAACCTGTCCTAAACAGCGCCGACATTTTTGTCAACCCGACTTTTTTCGCCCGTTGTCCCCCAGACAACTCTCTCAGCAGCGCAAAACCTTGTCTGTGTACTGTGAGTAAACCACGCTGTCCCCTCTCCCTCTCAGGGTGGGCAAATATATTTTTACCTGTCGTGGCTTTCTGTGAAATAGCTTTGGTTTGGAATACTGTCTTCGTCGTCCCGTGACAGTGGTGATACACGTATCCTCCCTTGAACTGTCTGCGTTAATTTATCTGACACACAACCAGTCTGACCGTTGTCTACTCACTTCCACCGGGTTGAACTTGGGAAACCATGTTGATACACTTACGAACTGATTCATACTGATGTAAATCCATATACCGAAGTCCAAGATCGGACAGCCCTCACTTCATCGTCTGTCACAAAGTAAATGATGACAGAGTGACAGATAGAGTGGCTATGGTTGTGTCTAGGGTATGTCCTTGTAAAATGTAATGCTGAACAACAGATTAACCAAGATACATCACAACCAAACACCAGTCAGTGAACAAGCGTTAATTTGCGCACATAATATTCCTTTAATTCCGAATTAACACCGACACATGTAACATATAAATCCAGGAACCATAATTCTCTAAGAATATATCTCCATCCCAATGGAACACTTCGAATAACACTGCCTCTCACGGCCTACAAAATCTCGTCCCACACGACAGGTATACTAGCCTCTCTCTAGGCCCGACTCAAAGTAACCCACTCTGGGTCTCGAATTCCACTCACTATCCCTGGAACCCACAGTGCGGAGTCTCCTCCTAACTCCGTCACAATTCTCCACTTTCTCCGACCATGACCTCCTCCTAGTCCGGTCTCAACTCAACTCCCCTCAGCTCGGAGTCCAAACATCAACTGATCCCCTCAGCTCGGAGTCCAAACATCAACTGACCCCCCCCCCCCCCCCGGGTCAATCTTTGTCCCTGTCTTTTAAACCATTCTATGCGCCCTCACAATGATCCACAGAAACACCACCTCACTGCTCCAACTGTCTGCCCCTTCTTGCAGTCCCTCTACCTTACACCCTTCCCCGTTTATCTCCTTATATTTTCTTTCCGGTGAATGCCCTTTCACCTCGTGAACTGTTTATATTGTACGGCCACTCACCTTAATGCCAATGACCACAGGCATGTGACAATGATTTTATGAAAAAAAAAACAGATATATCTCCGGTGAATAAAATGTAGTTTGCAAGAAAATATTACATGTAAAAAAAAAAAACACACACAACTAAATAGAAGAATTTATTTTTTTTTTTAAACTTTTATTGAGTGTTAAAATCGTTGCAAAGTGTATTGTTTGTGTTTTTACAGAGCGTTGCATGTGGACGTGTAGGTGACATATGCGCAAAAATACAAATATTTTATACATTTTAACATTTCTACATTGTATTTGATGTAGGGTAAACTTTACAACACAACAGCATGATGATAGTCAACCGTTTTTATTTTCCCTGCCATCTCCCTCTCCTGTCGGCTCCAAAACCGCCAATGCCATCACCACTAATTGGTAATGATGAGACTGGCAGTATAAAATGTTTGAACCAATCGGCGAGGGTGGCAGCAGAATCAACAAACCCAGTATCAAAATGGTGGGAAAGGGGGGTGTGACAGTATCCGGGTTTCCAAGGCAGAAAGGTAGTGGTTGCATTTATAATGTTTGTGTTGTTACATGCGTTCTGTGCATTTAGTATTTGTGTAGGTGTATTTACGAAGTGTTGCATGTGGGCGTGTATGTGACGTGTGCATATTTTATTCATTGGACATATTTACATGTGAAGGGAGAAAGATATAGAGAAAGAATAGGGAGAAAGAAGAAACTTCTCATTTTTGTTTTCCTTGCCACACTGTCACCTATTTGGGCCCAACACCCTCATCACCACTCTCTGGTAATAATGGTAAAGGCAGGATAAATATTGGAACCAACTGGTGAGGGTATCAGCAAAGGCAACAACAACCATGAGCAAGGAAGGGGCACATGGGAGATGAGGTTATATATTAATAATCTTCTTCTTTCGTTCGCCTAAATTATGTTTATAACTGCAATGTTGTCTCTTGTATGAATCTAACAGTCTTTTTTAGTTCATTCAGCGGTCCATAGAGTTTATCTTCCACTGTTGTCTCTCTAGGCCAGAAGGTTCGCCTGGATATGTTGTAGTTTGGGCAATCCTGGAGTATGTGCTCTGCTGTCTGCGACGCCAAACCACATGTGCACATGGCTGAGTCACCAATCTTGAATTTTGTATACATGTGGTTGCGTAATCTATTGTGTCCTGTTCTGATGCGCAGAAGAATGACCTGTTCTGGTCTGTCCATAACGTGGTAGTCGTCTTGAGTAAGGTTTGGTGGCCTTCTGACTGATTTGATCATTCTTTTCTTTTGGTGGTAAGTAATGGGCACATCAGGTTGTTTTTCTTTTGCTCCTTCCTTAGCCAATCGATCATCTCTGTCGTTTCCGGGGACTCCACAGTGGGATGGTATCCACTGTATGGTGATCTTACGCTGACTGCTAAGTTCAGAAAGTAGTGTCCTTAGCACTGGCAATTTCCCAGACAGGAGCGCCTCGAGTACTGATTTTGCATCTGTCAATATCACAACAGGTTGTGTAATATTAATAATGATAACAATAGAATTATTGCAAATGAAACCAAATACATCAATAATAATAATAATCACTATCACTACTTCTACATAGAAGAATTTTTTTTTTTTTTCTCTTTTAAAAAGGCCTACAAGTTTGTGCATACAAAAATATAAAATAAAATGATTTATACGTTGTGAAGAGAAACCAGACCTTTCCTCAGCATTGCTTGTATCAGATTAAATGTAATACCGGGGTGAAGTAAGCAAATCAGTTATAAAATGTTCACTCTTGTAAAATAAGGTTATTAGTGTTTCACCAACTATAAAGACCATTTTAAATTGTTTTCGATATTTGTATAGATTATTACTATAGTCAATATGTATAAAACGTTTTATAATAGATTACATAAATACTATAATTATTGAAATCACATAATAAATTAATACTGTGGTTAGTAATGTCCCTTGCAAGAACTTATATTGTTATGTCCCTTTCCAATATTTGGCTGCTCTCCCTAGCTAGGGTGTTAACGACATTGTTCGTAATCCCGTATATCCACGTGGGGAAAACAGCGGCTGCGAGAATCGGCAGCGGTTAGCGCCGCGCTGGTAACTTACGGGGATATGTGAGCCGGTCGCTCAGAAAGCAATGGCAAACTACTGAACGTAAAACTTGCTTAGTACATCAACAGCAGCTGAAACTGCTGGGGTTGACTGCAACGTCCTGTAAGGGATATGCAACATTTAAAAAAATAAATAAATGCCAAAGCTGAATAAGGATTTTATCATCTCTGTTGTTATCATGTCAGGACCTGCAGCCTTTCCTTCTGTATTCTTTTTAAAAGCCTTCTCTACTTCAGCCTTAAATATGTTTGGTTCATCTTGAGTATTATACAATGCTGGTTTATTGACCCTGTTGTCCCAGAATAAATCTTCTGTGTACTCTGTCCATCTTTTTATTATGTCAGTGCTATCAATTATAATTTCTCAATTTTTTCCTCTGATACAACCGTTTCCTGTTATATTACTTTTCTTCTTTGTAAATCTTTTTATATGTTCATGTAATTCTTTCGAATTGTGTTTTAATTCAAGATCTTTTAAGCGGGTAAGTTAATAAGTAAGCCACAAATGGCTGTAGAAAAATAACTAAATATGATAACAACTTGAAACCAGTTTATTTTTATACATACATTGTCCCTTTATTTCTCAACATAATTTTCACCAACATTTTGCACTTATCCCATCGTTTTATCAGTCCTCCCAAACCGGCTGCATAGAACTGCTTGCTTTGTTTTCATTTACCGGCCATCCCACAGAACTGTGTGACTTACTTATTGACTCGCACTCGTAACGTTTTCTACTCTGCTATGCACCGCTTTACGGGACAAACATTTGTCAGCATAAACAGTGACAACCCACCTTGGCGGGAGACATTTCGCGAATGACGCCGAAGTTGAATGTGAAGTTAAAACATGGTTTAGAAAACAGAGCACGCAGTTCTATGCGGCCTGTTCGGGAGGACTGCTAAAACGATGGGATAAGTGCATCAATCTTGGTGGATATTGTGTTGAGAAATAAAGGGACAATGTATGTAGAAAAATAAACTGGTTTCAAGTTGTTATCATATTTAGTTATTTTTCTACAGTCATTTGTGACTTACTTATTAACTTACCCTCGTATTTCTTTGCATTTTTTATGCAGCCACTCTTCTTTGGTAACTCTGCATATGTGACGTATTTCTCTATCTATTAATATATACTCTTAATATATACTATTAATATATATATAATATATACTCTAACCACCGAGGCATCTTCTTGCTTTCAATTGCAGGGAAGATACTCGCCAGAATTCTTCTCAATCGCCTCACAGCCCATCTCGATCAAGGTCTTCTTCCTGAGAGTCAATGTGGCTTCAGAAAAGAACGTGGAACTGTTGACATGATTTTCGCTCTGCAAGAGAAATGTCAGGAACAGAACTGCGAAATGTTCTCCGCTTTCATTGACTTTACCAAGGCTTTTGATACAGTCAGCAGAGAAGGACTCTGGGAGATTATGGCAAAATATGGCTGTCCACGAAAGTTTGTCCAAATAGTGCAGCTATTTCATGATGGCATGCAGGCAAGAGTACAGGAAAATGGTGAACTGTCTTAACCCTTTCCTGTCACCAATGGCGTGAAGCAAGGATGTGTCCTGGCACCAACACTGTTCAGCCTCATGTTTACAGCCATGTTGATGAATGCCTTCGAGAACGACGACATTGGAATAGACATCAACTACCGTATGGATGGAAAGTTATTCAATCTCAGAAGGCTGAAAGCTAAAACCAAAATTAACAGCGACACCGTCAGAGAGCTCCTGTTTGCTGATGATTACGCTCTATACGCCAACTCAGAGGCGGACATGCAACATAATGTTTCAGCTTTCTCACATGCCTGTGCCAACTTTGAGCTCAATATCAACTTGGAGAAGACTGTAGTTATGTACCAGCCAGCTCCAGGGAATAATCACACTGTGCCGAATATCAAAG
Organism: Cepaea hortensis; assembly: GCA_963921405.1. NCBI lineage: Eukaryota > Metazoa > Mollusca > Gastropoda > Stylommatophora > Helicidae > Cepaea > Cepaea hortensis. The sequence continues at coordinate 93,032,703 of OY992893.1, forward strand.
TTAATGATCATAGACTATGTGTTGTGGACAAATTCACCTATCTTGGCAGCACTGTGTCACAAGCTGCCACAATTGATGACGAAGTGAATGCAAGAATCTCCAAGGCCAGTGCGGCCTTTGGCAGACTGTACAAGAATTATGGGACAGAACTGGAATAAGCATGCAAACAAAGCTAAAAGTCTACAAAGCAGTTGTATTATCCACACTGCTATATGCTTGTGAAACCTGGACTGTTTAACAGCGACACGCTAGGAAATGAAACCACTTCCACACAGTCTGCCTAAGGAAGCTACTGAAGATTAAATGGCAAGACAAGATTCCAGACACTGAAGTCCTAGAAAGAGCGTCTATGCCCAATATCCACACTCTACTGATGAAGAATCAGATTCGCTGGGCTGGTCATTTGACTCGCATGCCAGATCACAGGCTCCCTAAACGAATTTTTTTACAGCGAACTGCGTTATGGTAATCGCTCCCAAGGTGGCCAGTGGAAACGCTTTAAAGACACTCTGAAAATTTCACTGAAGGCTTTTGGAATTCATCATGACACCTGGGAGGCTGCAGCCAGAGACCGAAATTCGTGGCGTGCATCATTACGCAAAGGTGCAGTCATGTGTGAGGCAACCAGGACTGCAAGAGCTGTGAAGAAAAGGCAGGACAGAAAAACCACTGCAGGAAATCCTCCTCCAGAAACGTCAAGCATTCTTTGCCCACATTGCCAAAGAACATTTCGGGCCAAAATAGGCCTTATCAGCCATCTTAGAACCCACGGCTCCATACCTTCAACCGCACTGGATGAAATGAATGGTCATCATCATTCTTGATGGACAAACAACAACAACAACAAAATATACACTGGGGTGTTCCTTGCTTTCTACTCCCAGGTCATGCTAGACTAGGCTTCACGCCCAGGTTGTGCTAGACGAGGCTTCACTCCCAGGTCTAGCGTCAGAGATTCATGCCCTTGTCTGTGACTAAGACCTAGCGAACGCGTTTCACACTCCCCCTTACTAGGTTTAAAAAAAAAAAAAAGCTGTAGGTGATTTGGAAGCAGGTCACATTTAATTGATTTTTAAGAATGGTATGAACATAGTCGTTCAGAAATCAGTGGCAAATTACTGAACGTAAATTTGTATGCAACAGCGAGGAAAAGAAAGGAGTACAGATTACAGGATACAGTCGACAATATAAACATTGACAATTTTAAGTACATTGGGTTTCGAACCCCCTGTCTTCACTTGACTAAAGCTCCTTGAAAGAACAAGTGTACTTCGAATCTCTGCCAACTAAATACATAACCTCTATTTCTTTCCTCCCTGGGAAATGGAATCGACCATCTCATCTCTCGTGTGCCGATTGGTCTAGAGTCTAGACTCTAGCAAATATGAAGACATAACCTATACCGAATAGGCCTGAAGGTGTGTGAAAGGATCCTCAATTGTTTTTGTTTTTTTCACTGGCCACAGCCACGAGCTGCAAGCGATACCTACTTTACATTCAGCTATCAAATACTAGCACCACCAATGATACGCATTAACAACAACCATGAGCTGTAAGCAATATCTACTTTACATTCAGCTGTGAAATACTAATGACACCAATGACACGGACTAGCAACAACCATGAGCTGTAAGCAATACTTACTTTATACTCAGCTGTGAAATACTAGTGACACCAATGACACGCACAGATGGCCAGTAAGGCTTGTAGTTTGTTTTACAGTTACTTCATCGATTGCCATATGAGTAATCCATTAACAATATAAAATGACACAAAGTAGTGCAGCTTTACATAACAGATTTACGACACATACAGGACGTTGCGGCGATTAGCCTTCATCAGCAAACAAACACATTCACAAACACAACATATAGTCAAGGATATCTCCTGTGACTACATCAAAAGGTGACGACAGACTGTCGTCACCTTTTAATGTAGTCACAGGAGATATCCTTGACTATATGACTGTCTTTTAATGTAGTCACAGGAGATATCCTTGACTATATGTTGTGTTAGTGAATGTGTTTGTTTGCTGATGAAGGCTAATCGCCGCAACGTCCTGTATGTGTCGTAAATCTGTTATGTAAAGCTGCACTACTTTGTGTCATTTTATATTGTTTACATTTTCACAGCTTTACCGCAGTTCCACCCAATTTTATTCATATTTTTACCGAGTAATTCATTAGCGCTTATGCTAAAGCGTCCTTCACATTGTGGGCTCACAAACAAGTGATGAGTGATGCGTTCTAATGGGCTCAAGTGACTCGGTGTTTGCCCGCCACCTGCACAGGCCGCAACAGGCAGACACGGTCTTACCAGAGATAGTTGCATGTTCTCTTCAGGACGTCACAATCAAACCCAGCATTTTGTGGCTGTTTGTGATGTAGAATGAAATATTTACGTTCACTGTTTCGCCATTGCTTTCTGAATGACCGACGCCCATAGCATCGAAATCAACGCAAGGCGGTCTGTTTCCAAATCGTCTGCAACTGATTTTGAACCTACAAACGTTATATCGGGGAATTGTGTAACTCGCTCACTGCCTCTAACCCACAGCGGTGGCACAAAAGGGGCTAATTATTTTGTTTCTTTTGTATGAACTAATACATTTATTAAAAGTAAAAGGGAAAGGGGGGGGGAGAGATAGAAAAGGGGGGGGGGGGGGAGAGAGATAACAATATAAGTTCTTCTAAGGGACATTACTCACCGTAATAGAAATTTACCACGTCATTTCAATAGTTGTAGAATTTCCTTAATCTATTATAAAATGTTTATAGATGTTAACCACAGTTATAATTTTCATAAACAATGGATTAATAATATAAAGTAGTCTTTAAAGTTTTTATAATATACTAGCTGCCCGGCCCGGCTTCGCCCAGGCTCTGGCGGGGATCTATCTATCTATCTATGTATCTGTCTGTCTGCTTGTCTGTCTGTCTGTCTGTCTGTCTGTCTGACCCGGCCCGGTTTCGCCCAGCCCCTGGCGGGGAGCGTCTCATTAAATTCATATAAGTAGTCATTATACATTCAAATACATTCTCTAAGCGTACAGAGTATGCGTTCGGCCCCTGGGCCCTCGCAGCTAATTTATTGATTGCAGCTAGAAAATTTTATTTAATGTTAGGATTATTTAGTTTTTTAAATGTTGACGTATAATTTTTCAGTTATGGTCGAACACCAAATTTGATGTCTAATGTAGTGCTTTTTGATAAACAATATTTTTTGTTTTTCTGTCTGGTGCGTACACAAATAAATCCGAAGGTTTTCCAACGCGTGAGCAGGCCACATATAGCTGTCCATGTGTGAAGCACGGATTTTCCAAATTTAGTCCACACACTTGTAGCGATTGTCCCTGTGCTTTGTTGATCGTCATGGCAAATGCAAGTCGCACCGGAAACTGCAGGCGTTTGAATTCGAATGGCATGTCTGTTGGAATCATTGGGATGCGAGGCAACAGCACATCAAAGGATAGACTTCTTCTTTTTTTAGAAAAAAACAACAACAACAACCTGCATTTTAACAGGCGTGCTGCGTGTAAGGTATGCATAAGGTATGCACACCCACAACATTGAATGAAAAATGTGATGTTGACACACACGCGGCCAACTTTTTTTTAAAAACAAAAATAAAATCAAGAATATACCCATCTAATTGTGTACTGACCTTCTCTCTGCCAAGAGAACGGAAAAAACAAATGATTCGATTACTTCAAAAGTTCCACTCCGAAAAAAGTACAGAAATAAAATTCTAACGTATCTAATCTAAAATAAATCCATTATTTTTAATGAACACTGGTTTTAAAAACATAAAAAGATGTGTTAGAAAATTTTCACTATTTAAATAGATGCATTAATTTTATAAAAATTATAAAAATGCCTTAAAGATTATATCATTATTTATTATAACTCATATGCCTGTAAATAACTATAGACAGAAAGTTTATAAATCTTTGAAAACAATGCAACAATCTATACATAAAATAATAGTGATGTTATTAAAAGTTATGACCCTTGAAATAACTTTTCTTATGTTAAGTCCCCTTGATGGAAACGATAAATATTAGCTGTCCGGCCCGGCTTCGCCCAGGCTCTGGCGGGGATCTATCTATGTATCTATCTATCTATCTATCTATCTATCTATCTATCTTAATCTATGTATGTTCGGCCCGTTCCCGTTAAAAATATAGATAGAATAGAAGAATAGGTAGAAAATATGATTGGAAGAGATCTATCTAAAGTAAACTTGGCTCCCGTTCCCGACTATCTGTCTGTCTGTCAGTCTGTCTATCTGTCTGTCTATCTGTCTGTCTGACCTGGCCCGGCTGCACCTCATTTAATTCATATAGATTTCTATAGCCAGGGGACTTAACTTAAGATATAACAATGCTACTAAAAGTTATATCCCTTTTTGTCATATATTTTTATATTTTCTTATGTTCAGTCATGTAATTACAAAATTAAATTTTAGGAAGGTAATAGCTTATAGCTGATAGATAAAACTATCACAGTTGGTTGCACAGGAATGAAAGGAAAACGTGTAGAAAATTTCATCTCAATCGGTTGGACCGTTCGCGAACGCATAAAGGACGGACATACATACATACATACATACATACATACATACATACATACATACATACATACATACACACAACGATTTTTATATATATAGATTGGCACCTTTCCGTCTTGACAGACGATAGTTTGGTACATTGTGCTTCAAAAAGGCTTAATAACTACGATCCATGGCGGTGGCGAGTGTGGCTGGTACGGTCAATTCTTGCTGCAAATGTTTGCCCACAGTAGGTGCATGTGAAAACATGGTCATTTCCACCATTTTGCACCATCTTACGCCTCTCACGCTCTGCGTGTGCTTTATCTGCAATCATTTTCTCCTTTGTCTTTATTCCATTTCTGATAGTTGCCCTCCATGCAACACGTTCAGCGGCGACGTGCTCCCAATGTGCATTATCAATGCCTGTATCAATCATGTCCCGCTTACACACATCTTTGTATCGTAGTAGAGGCCGAGCCTGAGATCTCCTACCCGTCTGTAATTCACCGAAAATGACGTCCTTTGGTATTCTACCATCATCCATCCTCCTAACGTGTCCTATCCATCTAAGTCTACGAAGACTGAGCATGGAATACACCGTCACACAACCTGATCTTTCCAATACTTCAGTATTTGTGATTTTGTCTTGCCACTTAATACCAAGTATTCTTCGCAGCCACTGCATATGAAAGCTGTTTAAACGTTTCTCTTGGCGTGAGTAAGTTGTCCAGGTTTCACTGCCATAAAGAAGAGTACTAAGGACACAGGCTTGGTAGACGAGGACTTTCGTTTTGGCAGTAAGCTTCCTGTTCTCCCAGACTCTTTTTGCTAACATGTTCATTGTTGTTGCTGCCTTGCCAATCCTGATGTTGATTTCCTGATCGAGGGATAATTTGCTATTTACCTCTGATCCTAGATATGTAAAATGGTCTACTATCTCCAGTTCGGCGTCGTCAATAAAGATTGATGATACACCATGTGCACCTTGTGACATAATCTGTGTCTTCTTTTTGTTAAACCAAATTCAGAACAAGCATTGGAGAATGCAGATAGTAGATGTTGTAATTCTTCCTCAGAGTGGGTCGTAATCGCAGCATCATCCGCAAAAAGCAACTCTCTGATTAGTACCCTGCTAATTTTGGTCTTGGCCTTCAATCTCTGAGCATTATAGAGGCCACCATCTGAGCGTGAGTGAATGTATATACCATCATCCTGATCACGAAAGGCATATTTCAGTAGAAGTGAAAAGTATATCCCAAAGAGGGTTTTATAATAGTAACGACTTTATTTCATAAGAGTAAATATTTTATAACACAATTTCTTATTTTGCCCCGTTATTACATTCCATGTGTTTATCATTCTACTGACTGTCACAACATGATGGCTTTATCTCAACAAAAATTTTTGCAAGGCCAATTATTGGCTGATGTGATCACATGGTCTCTTTCCGTGGCGAGTGCGTTACGGACGCGATTCATTAAGCAGATTGCCTGCGTTCGAAACACAGCGGTGACCAATTTGACAGCAGACCGTGTCACGCTGGTTTTCACGTGTTGGTTTGGGAGACGGTCGTTCAGAAGGCAAACTCTTTTTTTTTTTTTGGGGGGGGGGGGGGGGGGGTTTGCATATCCTTTACAGGACGTTGCAATTAACACCAGCATTTACTACCGTTGCTGATGTCTCGGAAAGTTTTATGTTCAGTAGTTTGCCATTGCTTTCTGAACGACCGGCTCACATACCCCCGTAAGTAACCAACGCGGCGCGATTCGCTACCGAATCTCGCGCAGCTGCGTTACTCACGACGATATACGAGAAAGGCGCTAACACCTGTGCCAGGGAGCCCGGCAAAGGCCAAGACATCAACAACGGTAGTAACATGTTGCTGTTGACTGCAACGTCCTGTAAAGAATATGCAACTTCAAAAATAATAATAATAATAAGATCACATGACACGCTAGGACACATTTGGGAACCGCGAGCCCTTACAAAAATAATTGATTGGGTTGAGCCGAGACAAGAACCGTCATCACTGCACTCAAGAAACTCCCATGCGCGCTCCGTCCCCTCGCTCAACACCCAGCGATGAGTCATACTACCAATCGTCCCTCCTCCCCCCCCCCCGCCATCCATTATCTGCCATGCCGATAAGAGTGGGCTGTCATGTTTTGCCATATCACTCGATCACCAGAGTCGTGGATCAGCTCCGTGTTCCTCTCTCGACCATGCCACGTGGCCAAGCCATTTGGGCATTAACTTCTCGGTCTTCCCAGCATTGGTCTCTTCCCTTCGGTCTTGCCAGTTGTCACCAAGTTCTCCCATTCATTTCTTCTCATAACATGCCCAAACAATGTTGACTGTCTACGTCTAATGACTCTAATCTGAATCAGTTTACGATCTTCATTTGTTTCTTGAAGGACTTGTTCATTGGTCTTTCTGTCTGTCTATGGAGGATTGATGCATGATAAGGAAGACGTGGTTGCGGCCTTGTGAGAGCACGTGTACACCTCGGAGGAGCAAATGGATTACCATGGTCTGGCAAGAATGCAACAGCGAGGGGTGACGAGGGGATCTGGCCGACGATCGATGCTCAGAGGAAAGGCGAGACGGACATATAATCAGATTGCTACTGGTACTATTAGTGTTGGAACTCTTCGCTGGCTGCTGAGGATGGGGACGGAGCGCTTATGGGAATGCCCCGAATGCTGTGATGTCGGTTCCTAGATAAATCAATCAATGTGTCTGTCCATTGTATTCTTTGCACTCTCCCCAGAAACCACATTTCCACAGCCATTAGATGTTTTTCAGCTTGGCTGCTCATTGTCCACGCGTCATATCCATACAAAAGTATAGGTTCTATGTAGCACTTCAACACTATTTTTCTCGTTTCAATTTATATCTTTTTATTGGTCAGTATGTTTTTCATCTTGCAAAAGGATACCTTCGCAATGACAATTTGTCAAGGTCTCACATCCGAGGTTGCGACGAGTTGTCTGTACCAACGCCAGACAACATAACAACACGCAACCCTGAGTGATGTTAAACACTGCAGAGAGAACGCGGCGTCTTCGGCGACGCCCGGATAAGCAACCAAGCACAGCAATTGAGCGAAGCGTAAACGACCGCTGGTCAGCAGTACAACCCGTGAACCTTGCAGGGGTCACACTAGCTGACGTGAGCGCCGACTGGCGTGTAGCGTGTAGAACGCCAGAACTGGCAGACGGGTTTAGGTGTTTGGAACGGACAGGTCGCATGGGTATGCGAGGAGTGTTTGAACCTGCATTGAGAGCTAGCCTGTACGACAGTGGGAGATTGATTCGAACGCGTGAAGCGTTTGACTTGTAAGTGAGATGTTTATTGCTTGCATGTATTATTATGTATTGTAGTGATAGTGTTCATGCCGTAATGATTGCTATGGATTGTCATTGCGCGATGTTTGTGCGATAATAAATGCAGCGCGTAAATAAAGCGTGTAAATAATACTTTCGGATATTCACTTCGTGTGATTTGATAGTTTGATATTGCTTCACACTTGCCAGAAAACGAGCCACTATTCTTGCTCTACGCAAGACTCTGACAAGTGCAAACGTGGTGGCTTTCGTCCGGGTTTTGAACCAAATGCGAACTCGTAAATTTTTTTTTGTCCGAGTTTGAAGCGAATGTGAAAATGCCGATAGAAGTGCGCAAGTCATAGATTAAGGTAATGTAACGATTTAATATAGTTGATTTAATTAAATTATAAGTGTGAAGATATTATTTGAAGCCAACCGAGGCGTCTTCAGACTTATCACTAAATTCAACAAATTTTGTACCTAAAATCCAAAATGGCGGCCGTGCCCTTGAATGTCATTGAGTAGGGTTAGTGTGAGCGTGAAAGTTGTTGATTGTGGTAACGACTAACAATAATACTTGACAGCATACAAACCTTTACAGACTTCAGTGACATTACACACACCATACATTTACAAACGTTCTAATTTCGTTTAGTTTAAAAAGTACAGGTTTTTTTTGTCAACTTTACCTGAGCCTGGTGAACTTCAAACATTTTTTGTGCGTCAACCCGAAAGACGTTCCAGTGTGATTTCGAGCACCACTGAACAGCACATTCCCCAAGGATTACTTGAGTATAAGTTTTTTTCATCTCTCTTTATACTTTCGTTAGTCTGGCTTTAGACATTAACTGTGCTATAAATATTTGTAACTTACTAACATCATAAGTAATTTTGTTTATATTTATTCCATCATACCTATTGATCATCATGTCTTCTTTAAACGATTTCATTGAAATGGGTTTAAAAATGAATATGTCTGGTGAGGGTTTGAGAACATGGAGTGAAAATAAATATGAAGAATATCTTGTGAAACAAGAGCAAATTATTGAGCGGAATGAGCGAGCTGCCGAAAGGGCGTTAAAGCTTCAGCAGGCACAATCAGAAACTGCTCTAAAGGACTCCGAAGCTGCTCTAAAGCTTCAACAGGCACAAGCCGAAGCTGCGCTGAAGCTTCAACAGGCACAAGCCAAAGCGGCGCTAAAACAATCAGAAGCTGCTCTGAAAAGTAAAGAGGCAGACTCAGAAGCTGCTTTAAAGCTTCAACAAGCACAATCAGAAGCTGCTTTAAAGCTTCAACAAGCACAGTCAGAAGCTGCAGTGAGGCAAGCTGAGATCTTAGCCCAGAGTAAGAAAGAAGAGCAAGAAACACAAATGAAAATTGAACAACTTAAAGCTGAATCTTCTAAAGATAAAGTTAATAGAGAAACAGACAAAGATCAACCTCATAAGAAGTACCAAGGTCTGATCAGAAGTTACAACACAGGTGATTGCATAGCAGCATTCACCCAAAATGTTGAATTTGTTATGGATCATTACAAAATCCCAAAACCTGAATGGGGGATAGTATATGTAAGAAGTCTTTCTGTGGAACCTCTTAAAGTCATAGAGTCGATCCCAAATGACCTGAAAGAAGATTATCTGTACATTAAATCTAAAATTATGTCACATTTTCTACTGGATGAATCAGGTTATAGAGAACAGTTTAGGAAGTTGTCTCTGATTACATCTCAGAAATTCAAAATATTTTTTCTAAATGGCTGTCAGCAGCCAAAGTAAATGGAATTTATGACAAATTAGTTGATCTTATGTTGAGAGATAAGATTATCGCATCTCTCCCACCCCCCTTTTCTAAATTTTTGTTAGAATGTCAGTGTGAAAGTGTTCAACAGATTGAAAGTCGTGGCTCTGGTTATTTTGCAGCCAATAAGCATTGTTTCTCTAGTAGTCTGACCAGCACAGACTTTGTAGCAGCAGCTACATATGGCAAATATCAGGCAGGGTCAAATACAAAACAAAGACCTTATAAACAAGCTGCAGAGAAATTGTATCAGTGCAAATATTGCGATTATAAACACAATGAGAATGATATGTGCGACCAACACCCTGGGTACACTACGTACTTGCATAATTACATTTCTAAGCAAGATAAAGAAAGGAAGAACTATAGAAAAGTTACCAAATGTTACCTTTGTAAAGCTTATGGTCACTGGCGTAAAGATTGTAAAGGCAAGTCAATGACCAAAAAGGCTAATGCAGCCATGTTTGACAGTTCTTCGTCAGAAGATGAAAGTGTACAAGATCACCCAGTAAACTCAGCACATTCAATTGAGGTGTTCCATCAGGAAAAATGTACCATTTGTGATCAATTTCATGAGGATGGCATGTTAACATGCGGCCATTCTATACCTTTTACCAGTGAGGAGGCCAATTCTGTAGTAAACTCCAAAGGTAAACTAAACATCCACAAGGGGTATGTTAATGGTAGAGCTGCCACAGTTTTACGTGATAGCGGGAGTACTCTCATTGGTGTAAAGAGAGATTATATTTCACCATCACAATATAGTGGTAAATATGTCACATGCAGGACATTCTCAGGAAACATAGAGAAATATCCACTTGCATGGGCATATATAACTACACCATTCCTTACAGGAAAGGTTAAATGCGCAGCATTAACCAATCCTTGCTGCGATATTATCATTGGAAACCTTCCTGAAGTGAATGACATACCACATGACAGCAGTACATCAACTGTCAGTTGTAATATTGATACTACAATTTCACCTTCATCACCAATCACCATTCATTATGTATTACCACCTGTAAATGAATGTACAAATACCAACCTGGCTACGCCAGAACATACATGTAATTGTGTGAATGTAACATCAATATGTGATGAGAATGATCGTTGTAATGTAGTAAATGCAGTAACTAGATCTACTGCACAGATGCAAGATCGAATCGATCAGATAGAGGCTGTACAACGAGTAAGTCCAGTTGTAACCTCTCCTGAGACAACTAGGGAGACGTTTATAACATCTCAAAAAGCCGATCGATCTCTGCAAAAGTATTTTAAACTTGTAGGCCAAAAGCCAAGAGTAGCAAAGAATGCTCAATGGTACTTTGCTCTGAAGAACGGAATTCTAACACGGTACTACACCAAAGGTTCCAGCACTATAGAACAAACAGTGCTACCGTTAGAAAACCGCAAACAAGCATTGAATCTAGCTCATGACATACCCTTTGCAGGACACATGGCGTATGCTAAAACTAGAGCAAGGTTACTTACTCAATTTTATTGGCCAAAGTTTTGCAACGATACCAAACAGTATTGCAGATCGTGTGACATCTGTCAAAAGCTTGTCAAAAAGGGTAAACACCCACAAGCTGAATTGCAAGTTACTGATTTGGCGAGTAGACCGTGTGAAAAGATCTCGGTCGATATAGTTGGTCCTCTGAACAATTGTAACATCTAAAGGTAATAGGTACATTGTAACACTCATTGATCTATGTACTCGTTGGCCAGAAGCGATTCCAATGAAGAACATAACTTCCAAAGACATCATGGAAGTGTTCTTTCATATTTTTTCGAGGGTAGGATTCCCTGATACCATCCTTTCAGATCGGGGTAGCCAGTTTATTTCCTCAGCTACACAAGCCTTTACCAAAATGTTGGGTGTTAAACAATGCTTCAACAGTCCATACCACCCACATTCGACCGGTATAGTGGAAAAGATTAATGGCGACATGAAACATATGCTCTCTAAGGTAACCCAAGAACATCCTGAAGATTGGGATACTTATCTGCCTGCAATTTTGTTTGCATATAGGGAAGTGCCCCATTCCAGCACTGGGTTCTCACCATTCGAAATGTTATATGGTGCACAACCACGCGGCCCATTATCTCTGTATGAATCTATGTTGACTGAAAGTACAACTTTGTCTATACCCATTTCACCATATGAACATGTAACATCATTGCGTGATAGAATTATGAAATCATGTATGTTAGCTAAAGAAGCTCTCCAAAAATCAGGAGCTATTTACCGACAATATGCTAACAGAGGAAATAGAACTATTACACTGACGCCAGGACAGGACGTTCTTCTCCTTTTGCCAAGTGATAGACATCTCCTAACTGACTCGTGGCAAGGACCGTTCAAAGTGCTACGACAAATTTCGACGGTAGATTACGAGATTGCAGTTAGGGACAAACATAAAATTTTCCATATTAACATGCTCAAACCATATCACCACAGGCAAGACGAACAAGTAGAGACTGCAGCAAGCACCTCCATAGTGGACCAGACGGACGACAACGACACTGACGAGATACCGACACCAGTTCTTGACACGACGACCAACTTACAGGACATTAAGGTAAATCCTAAACTGACGCAGACACAGACTGACAGTTGCAGACAACTGATACAAGACTACAGGACGATCTTTTCTGACAGCCCAGGACAGACAGATTTAGTGCAACACCAAATCATCTTAACATCTGACGTTCCTATTAAGTGTAGACCATATTCCATCCCTATACACTATAAAGAAAAACTTCATCAAGAAATCATTGATTTAGAAGCAAATCATATCATTCGACGGTCACAATCTCATTTCTGTTCACCAATAGTTTTAGTACGTAAAAAGGACAACACTATTAAACTTTGTGTGGACTATCGTAAACTCAACAGCATTACACAGTTGGATTTAGAACCGATGAGCAACTGTGAAGACATCTTGACTGAACTATCTGACTCACGTTATTTTACTAAACTTGACATGACAAAAGGCTACTGGCAGATAGCTGTACATCCTCATAGTATACATCTGACTGCATTTGCCACACCGTGGGGTTTATACGAATGGTGTAAACTACCTTTCCGATTAGTCAATGCACCAGCTACCTTCGTCAGAATGACAAGAATTCTTTTGACAGACATTGCTAACATCATTTGGTAAATGGACGACATTTGCATACACACAAAGGACATGACAGAGCACATAACAGCACTACAGCAGACATTTGACAGGATTAGACATCATGGACTGACTGTAAAACCTTCCAAAGTTGATATAGCCTTTCAGGAAATTTCATTTTTGGGCTATAAGATCTCAAATGGCTTTATATCAACTGACGATAACATCATGTCCAGAATTTTGAAATTGTCGCTTCCGACAACTAAGAAACAGTTGCGAAGTGTGTTAGGTCTTTTAAACTATTATAGACAGTTTATTCCTCATTTTGCTGAATTGACCAAATGTTTCACTGATCTACTAACAAATAAACATCCCAACGTGATTGTAAACAGTGAATGTTTAAGGCCAGCATTTAATAAGATTCTTTCATATTTTTCTAAATCACCTATTCTGAAATTGCCAAATTTGAATATTACTTTTAGATTAAGATGTGATGCGAGCTCCGTAGCCATTGGAGGTGTGCTTCTCCAAGAACACGACCAAATCTTGTACCCAGTATACTACGTCTCTCGAAAACTGAACACCAGCGAACGAAATTACAGTACACCGGAACTCGAGGCTCTTGCCATGGTATTTTCGGTACGTAAACTTTCTAGATTTTTGTTAGGCAAACATTTCATTATTGAAACAGATAATAGTCCGCTGACAATTGTTACCAGGGGAACGCCAAGTAACAGCAAGGTGGCAAGATGGTCCCTTCTTCTGCAGGACTATAGCTATGAGATTAACCATATAAAAGGGTTCACAAAACTGTCTTGCAGATCTCTTGTCGAGATGTCCATACAACGAACCTAATACCCAGTCAACACCAGAGCACAGTGCAGAGGGTGTATAAAACTGCAACGTAGATAGTGCTCAGTACCACAGCCAATTGTGACAATGTGTCAGTAATGCTGTGTACAACAATGTGATAGGGTAGATTGTATCTCCCAATGTATATAACATATGTACATATTTGTATTCTTATTATTATCATGCGAATGAATGCGTGTATAATTGTGAGATATGAGAAAGAATGGAATCAGTATTATGTAAACTAATGTGTTGTATAACTGTGAGATATGAGAAAGAATGTAATTATTATTGTAAATACATAAATATTGTAACAACCAGACACTACAGAGAAGTGTCACTGGACAAAACTACAGGATCAAGGAAGTTACCAAGCCACTACAACGTGAGGTAATCCTGAAGGGATCCAGACCGAGTTGTCCAAGACGTTTTAACAAGGTACGAAAGATGACTGCGACAGTACAATCCGAGCAGAAGGCGGAAGAGACGATCCAACAGCTGATGGTAACAACTACTACTCCGTTTATATAAGATCCATCCAGAACGGACCAACGTTGTATGAATGACACCACAACACATGTAATAGTACAGCTGTATACTTCCCGATATTTTGCATATTAATATTAAAAGTTATCAGACTACGCTAAAAAGTCTATAAATGTATGACAATTGTATTAAATTGTAAGTTAAAATATTTCCATATACGGAATTGTATATGTCGATTTTTATAAGATGTAATCTCAGCATCGTAACTTGATTGCTTCTTTACAAACGTGACTTTTTGTGCACATTTGTCAATAAGGATCAAATTATGACACTAAGAAATAAATTTACAGTGGTAATTTATGTCTTGTAAACGACGATAAATTATTGTTCCTAAATTTTTTGTATAATAACCAGGGGACATTACTCTAAATTGTTGGTGATATGTAAATATGTATTGTAACCATTAACATGTGTGCTTGATAAATAACATGTCAATGTAACGTCGTTTAGATATGGACAGTATATTGCCAAAACTGTTGACCTTCATTAGAAACTCTAAACAGAGGTCTGATGATGGAGCTATCTCAGAGGGAGATACTCACGGCTTGACCTGATTATTTTAGTATTTTTGTTCTTGGTTGTGAGGTAGGGGCCAGTTTAGCCGATACCTACCGGACTAGCTGTGTCACAGCGAGGTAATGCCCATGAAATAGATTGTACTTGACTGTTGTACTTCATAGTGCAACATAATTGGTGTATACATATTGGTTACTATTTACCTGTATATATTTATTATAATTGTTAAGGTATAATGTTCGACTTTGACATGTTAGAATAACACCTAGAGATATGGACTTCCGGTTTCAAGATGGCGACGGACGGTCGTGTTGTTTTGTGTTCGTTAACTTTTTCGCGTAGGGGATGGATTTATTCATCTCTTGCGTGTAATTGGTGTGCCAGGATGTAAAACCAGGAGTTTATACTCAAGATCTGCGGGGGTGCTACGGAGTTCGTGCATCGAGCGAAGCCTTCCTTGAGTGAATTTTCAGCAGCGTGTGTGGTTCTCAGCAGTCTGTGTTTACGTTTTTTCAACATGGCGGAACAACGTGTGTTTTCCGAGGGTTCAGCAGTCAACATAACGAAGCGGCGTGGTAGCCGCGCAGGGAGGAAGAAACAAGGTAAGCGCGGTGGTTTGAGGCGTTTTAGACTCAAGTGTCACCGTCTAGGACTCAGGAACATCCGTATTCTATATTGGAACTGTGCCAGTGTAAAACAACGGGGCTCTATTTTAGAAACCCTAGTTTACAGGAACGACATTGTAGCACTACAGGAGACGAGACTGGGCGATCAGCCACTCCGAATTGCCGGCTTCAAATGTTTCTACAACAGACGACATCTGGGAACGGCGATTCTCGTTCGCGACAGCATGGTGGCGTCAGAGCTAGACATGTCCAGTTGGGACAGTGACGATATACAAATACAGGCGGTGAGAGTTCATTCCAGTATACCATTCGTGTTGGTTAATGTTTATGCCCGCAATGCGAGTGTGGACGCACAGAAGTGGCAGTGCTTAAGTGGCATATTAGGCCACGAGAGGAATGTTATTTTCTGTGGTGACTTCAACGCTAAAGGCAGATCATGGGGAAACACTTCCTCCAATACACAAGGGGAGGAGCTCGAGACTGCACTGGAAACCATCGACCTGGTTTGTATCAACAGTGGCTGTGTCACCAGGACAGCAAGCCGTCCAGGCGATGAGGACAGTGCTATTGATCTGGCGCTAGTTTCACCTTTACTCACTACAGTGTGTAGATGGGGTGTCCTAGGACACCATGGCAGCGACCACCACCCTTGCAGCATATTGGTGGAGAAAGGCAGAACCAGGCAGCACAAGCTAAAGGTAAAGACGTTCCAGTATGACAGTACAGGGCAAGATGTGGTGAGTAAAATAAGACGTGACAAGCGCAGAACGTTTCAGGGCAGGAAAAAAAGCTGGGAGCAGCCACCGTGGTGGAGTTTCGAGGTGGATAAGGCTTGGGTGGATAAGCGTAGTGCTGTAAGGAGATGGCAAAATGCCAAGAAGAACAGAGCTGGTCATCCTAGTCCCTGCTTGCACTTAGAAAGAGAGATGCACACAAAAGTAAGCTATTTCAAAAAACTGGTCACGGTGGTTAAAAGGGAAAAATGGGCAGAGGTGTGTCAAAGGGTAAGCACAGACAAGTCACTGAAATTGTTCTGGCGACTACATAAAAGCATGAGTGGTGTAGTCAAGAATAAGAGCATTTCTGACTTCCAAGGTGCTGACCTCATCTGGCAGAGGACTGACGAGGACAAGGGCAAAGCCCTCTTTGAACGCTACCTTGAGCAGAGCAACCAGACAGACATGGGAGGTCGAAATCTGGCCAAGGAGGTCACCTCAGACAGATGCAAGGCCCAGAACACTTCGGATGAAGACACAGTGACAGTGAAAGAAATCAAGGATGTGCTTCGACGATCAAAAAACAGTGCTCCAGGTCCTGATGGCATAAGATACGACGACATAAATAGGTGTACCGACAATGAGCTAGAGAAACTAGCAGACATGTACAACAACAGTATAGGGAGTGCTAGCATCAAGGAGGAATGGTTACACAGCTATCTGATTCCCTTGCCGAAGCCTGACAAAGACCACAAAAAAATTCAGGGATATCGAATTATAACCATGCAGAATACAATAGGCAAGCTGCTGGAGAAGGTAATTGCCAGGAAAATATCAAGCCAACTAGAGAGGCAAGGTGTTTTCCCACCTACCCTGGGTGGGTACCGTCCAAAAAGAGAAACCTGGACCAATGCAGCAGTCTTTGCCCAGGATGTCTATGAAGGTTTCCACTCAGGCACTGAAACCGTTGCTGCAGCGATTGATCTTGAGGACGCATACAACAGAGTACCACTGGATTTTTTAATGTTTCAGCTTCTTGAACTAAACGTAAGTCCATTCCTCCTTAGTTGGATCGCTGCAGCCCTCTTCCAACGGAAAGTAGTTTTTAGATGTGGCAGTTGGACTTCGGAACCAACAACAATATATCCTGGCCTACCACAGGGATCACCATTATCTCCGGTACTGTTCAACGCCTACACAGTGAGAATCACCAGTGAGCAGATCACTGGACCTGGCAGGACATTGTCATATGTCGATGATGTTTTAGTGTATCGTCAGGGTAAGGATAGAGAGGAGGTTGCTGGGGAACTACAAACCGAACTCAATCGCATAAGTACTTGGTGTGATGAAGCTGGGGCAATGGTCAACCCAACAAAGGCAACAGTGACTTGGTTCTCGTTGAATAATCATATTGTCAACAATCCAACACCAACTGTAATGCTGTGTTCAGAGACGGTGGAAAGAACGCAGGCAATGAATTACCTGGGGATACGGTTTGATCGAAGCCTTGCTTATAATGTGCACATAGACCAGGTGATAACAAAGGCCAAGCGGGGTTTGGCAGCGATGCGGGTGATGGCGGCAGCAAACTGTGAGCAGCGCCATCTATGTCTTCTGTACGAGGGGCTGGTCATGTCTGTTTTGGAGTATGCAATGGCAATCTGGACTCTCAGCCATAAGCAGATAGAAAGGATGGAAAGGATACAGAATGAAGCTATGCGCATTATTCTTGGATGTACAAGAGATACAGCATGCAGGGCGATGCGCTACCTTCTTGATTTTCCAACCATTGAAGAGAGAATACAAGTTTGCAGGGCACGCGCCTACCTCAGAATTAACGCAAACACACAACATCCACTGCATAGTGAAATTAGGAAGGTGAAGGGCAGCAGGTTAAAAAGAGGACGGTCGTGGATGGGTCAAGCCGAAGACATTCTTCAACAGGTGTGTTCACTTGAGGACTTAGAACCTGGCGAGGAGTGGGTGCAAGTGCCAACAGACTTCTGCACATCCTTTTCAGTTTGCATCCAACTAGATAGAAAATGCAGACAAGAAAATCCGGCTGCTGTTGAGGCTGAAGTACAAGCGTTGATTTTCGAGAATTTGCTAGACGGTGACGCGGTCATCTACACAGATGGGTCGGTCGTCCGACATGTGAGAAGCTCATGGGCCTTTACAGCTCGGGCCGGAGGGAGAATTGTGAAGGAGGACTCTGGTGCTTTCACTGAAACCACAAGTAGCCTGACCATGGAAGTCATGGCAGTAAGTAAAGCAATAACATGGCTCGAGACACAGACATTCACCAGGGCTTGTTTCCTTAGCGACTCAATGAACATGATCAAGAGGATAGAGGAGGGGTCGATCCGAAGAGAATGGTTGCTGCCTCTGAAGCGGTCTCGGCTGGCAAAGATTAGTTTCATCTTCGTGCCAGGGCATGCGGGAGTACAAGGAAATGAGCGGGCTGACAAGCTCGCAGGTGAGGCTACTGTGGAGGGCGGACGCGCCATGGACCAGGCTGACATTCTGAATGCTCTACGTGATGTGAGACTTTTGCGAGAACCAAGTGATGACTGTGAATCTACAACAATGGCCAGACTGCTAGAGCATCAAATTAAAAGAGGTGTGGCCAAACAAGAACACTACGCAGGAAGCCAAAGAAGATTGATAAACCAACACAGAACTGGCGTCGTTAGCCGCTACACGCTGCGGGATTTGCTGAGGAGGGGATCCGAGCACTTATGGACTGAATGGTTCGATGTGCAGCGAGGATGATCTGTCGACTAACTAACTAACTAACTAACACCTAGAGATATATTGTACATGAAAGGAAATCCTTTCACGAAAAAGGGGTGTGGAGAGTGTCAAGGTCTCACATCCGAGGTTGCGACGCGTTGTCTGTACCAACGCCAGACAACATAACAACACGCAACCCTGAGTGATGTTAAACACTGCAGAGAGAACGCGGCGTCTTCGACGACGCCCGGATAAGAAGCCAAGCACAGCAATTGAGCGAAGCGTAAACGACCGCTGGTCAGCAGTACAACCCGTGAACCTTGCAGGGGTCACACTAGCTGACGTGAGCGCCGACTGGCGTGTAGCGTGTAGAACGCCAGAACTGGCAGACGGGTTTAGGTGTTTGGAACGGACAGGTCGCATGGGTATGCGAGGAGTGTTTGAATCTGCATTGAGAGCTAGCCTGTACGACAGTGGAAGATTGATTCGAACGCGTGAAGAGTTTGACTTGTAAGTGAGATGTTTATTGCTTGCATGTATTATTATGTATTGTAGTGATAGTGTTCATGCCGTAATGATTGCTATGGATTGTCATTGCGCGATGTTTGTGCGATAATAAATGCAGCGCGTAAATAAAGCGTGTGAATAATACTTTCGGATATTCACTTCGTGTGATTTGATAGTTTGATATTGCTTCACACTTGCCAGAAAACGAGCCACTATTCTTGCTCTACGCAAGACTCTGACACAATTCTTGTTTTAATCTCTTCAAGGCATCTCCCGTCAGATGTTATGACTGTTCCGAGATAGCTGTACCGATTAACTTGCAAGAATATGCCCATTTACTTGTATATCACATTGTGGTATTTCCTTCTTCCCAGTGACGACCATAATCTGTGTCTTCTTAATATTCAGTTCTAACCCTAGTTGTTCACTGTGTGCAACAACCGCATCTACTAAATCTCGCAGGTCCTGTTCATTGTCAGCAATCAAGACTGTATCATCTGCATATATAATGTTATTGATGCATCTTCCCCAATGTTGATTCCTTCCATATCTTCTATATTTCTGAAAATATTTTCATTGTACATCTGATTAAAAACTCTTCCGGTTCCCCCTCCCAATTATGAGACTCTTCCAGAACCCCTGCCGATCCCTCGCCATATCACTCTCTCCACATACGGGCTCTCAGCCTGTTCTCCCGCATTCTCTTGGTTCCTCTCCCGAGTCCTCGGCAGAGGTCCAATGATATCAACGGCGACCCTGCCAAATGATTTCAGTCGGTGTATGTATATTCGTCAAATTCTGGCGTTCAAGGACGGTTATGAAGATCGATTTAACCGAAGACCGGACGTTATCTAAAGCCATTCAGCATCAAGAACCAGCTTGCTGTCCTGTGTGCCTTCAGTAGTGGCGACAGTGACAGATGTGCTTCGACACACCAAGTTCTAAAGGTTCGTGACTGTCTTCTCTTCTAGGGAAGGACATAGAGGGCAGAAAGGGACCTCACACATCTCAAGACCAATCTCAGGTCTCGTGTTCACGGGTGTGGGCACGCTGGCTTATAACTGTTCTACTGTTTAGTGCTCATCAATACTCCTGTGTACATTTATTTCTCATGCTATTTCAAAGGTATCAAGGGTTCCTCAACAATTGACGGAGAGAGACGGACAGAGAATGAACAAACCTTATTTTATTAGAGACGGGGTGGGTGGGAGAGAGAGAGAGAGAGAGAGAGAGAGAGAGAGAGAGAGAGAGAGAGAGAGAGAGAGAGAGTGTGTGTGCGTGTGTGTGTAAAAGTAAACAAAAAATGCGTCGTTGCCAAAACATACATGTGTACCACATCCACAGATCACAACATTCAAACGTACACATATAACACTCAAACACACACCCATCACAACATTCAAACGTACACATATAACACTCAAACACACACCCATCACAACATTCAAACGTACACATATAACACTCAAACACACATTCGTCACAACATTCAAACGTACACATATAACACTCAAACACACATTCACCACAACACTCAAACACACACCCATCACAACATTCAAACGTACACATATAACACTAAAACACACATTCGTCACAACATTCAAACATACACATATAACACTAAAACACACATTCATCACAACATTCAAACGTACACATATAACACTCAAACACACACCCATCACAACATTCAAATGTACACATATAACACTCAAACACACATTCACCACAACACTCAAACACACACCCATCACAACATTCAAACGTACACATATAACACTCAAACACACATTCGTCACAACATTCAAACGTACACATATAACACTAAAACACACATTCATCACAACATTCAAACGTACACATATAACACTCAAACACACACCCATCACAACATTCAAATGTACACATATAACACTCAAACACACATTCCCACAACACTCAAACACACACCCATCACAACATTCAAACGTACACATATAACACTCAAACACACATTCACCACAACATTCAAATGTACACATATAACACTCAAACACACATTCACCACAACATTCAAACACACACCCATCACAACATTCAAACGTACACATATAACACACACCCATCACAACTAACCACAACAATTAACTAAACACACACCTGACACAACAACAACAATAACAACAACAACCACTTATCCCTACACTCGGGCATACTCTCATCCCAACACCCATAAACTTGCAACAACAAATCACAACTCCCAGAAAATAGAATGAACATTTTTTAATCTCAATTTCAGCAGATGGAAGAGAACAACTTTGTGACAAAGCTGCACCAACACAACACAACATAACACAACACAACACACCAAAGTGCTCAACCAAAATGGCGGTCTCCAACAACTCCTCTCCAGATTTCAAGAATAAATCAACAAATAAATTAAAACAAAACACGCTGCCTAATCAAACCAAATATTTGAAACAATTGCTTGAACTAGCATTTCATAATATCAAAACACAATGCATAAATCTTACACAAGAGCATGGTAATTAATATTCAGATAAACCATAACAATGCTTCCACATGTGATAAACCATAACAATGCTTCCACATGTGATAAACCATAACAATGCTTCCACATGTGATAAACCATAACAATGCTTCCACATGTGGAAGAAAACAACAAACTGATCAACAATAAACAATACAGTAAAAAATCCTGGTGACAGATGCGTGCATGCATGCGTGTGTGTGAATGTATATATGTACATATATTATATTACACTATGTCCAAGGACATCCCTGCACACTGGGCATTCAGTGCTCAGTCCTCCGATGCAATACCCATCTCAAGGTATCTCTGCTCACTGCTCCCATGAAATCTCCAGGCACTGACGTGCCTGCCCAGGCTTCACTCCCCAGTTTGTGTCGTCAGACTAGTGTCCCGCCAGTACTCATCACAGCTGTACTGCATATAGAGACATATGCACATACGTGTGTGTGTGTGTATATGTGTGTGTGTGTGTGTGTATGTGTGTGTCTATGTGCATGCTGGCCCAACTTAACGACTGTTACAGGCTTATATTATGCACATTATCACAATGTACATGAAGTGGTTATTGCATTCCTGCACTATGTGCACTGTTATGTTATATCTATGTGTACATACTCATAGAGTTTTACCTTGTGTACATACTCGTAGTGTTATACATATGTGTACATACTCGTACTGTTATACATATGTGTACATACTCGTAGATTTATACCTATGTATACATACTCATAGAGTTTTACCTTGTGTACATACTCGTAGATTTATACCTATGTGTACATACTTGTAGAGTTATTCCTATGTGTACATACTCATAGTTATACATATATATGCACATACTCGTAGAGTTATACCTATGTGTACATACTCATAGTTATACCTGTGTACATACTCGCAGTGATATACCTATGTATACATAGCTATAGAGTTTCACCTATGTGTACATACTCGCAGTGATATACCTATGTATACATAGCTATAGAGTTTCACCTATGTGTACATACTCGCAGTGATGTACCTATGTGTACATGCTCATAGTTATGCATATATATACACACATACTTATAGAGTTATTCCTATGTGTACATACTCATAGAGTTATACCTGTGTACATACTCGCAGTGATATACCTATGTATACATAGTTATAGAGTTTCACCTATGTGTACATACTCGCAGTGATGTACCTATGTGTACATGCTCATAGTTATGCATATATATATACACACATACTTATAGAGTTATTCTTATGTGTACATGCTCATAGTTATACCTGTGTACATACTCATAGAGTTATACCTGTGTACATACTTGCAGTGATATACCTATGTATACATGGTTATAGAGTTTCACCTATGTGTACATACTCGCAGTGATGTACCTATGTGTACATGCTCATACCATCAGATGTTCATCAGAAAATCCATCATAACTTTGTTAAACACAAACTTCATTGCCACAAACAAAAGTGGCAGGCAGGCCTATGGCTGTTTATTATGATCCCTACACAGTCTGATCACAGTCAACCCCAGCATTTTGGCTGTGCGCTATTCCTTGGCAAGTTTTACGCTTAGTAATTTGCCAATGCTTTCTGAACAACCGGCACCTATACCTTTTTTGAAAACACCAGCAACGCTGTGTTTCGAACCTGGGTATACAGAATTACGAATCACGTCTGTAACCCCTTTGGGCTACCTAGCGAATATCTACAGTTTTTGACTGGCTGTGGTTGTGGCTTAAGCATTGCCAGTAACTAGATCACTTCCCTGCCAGACAGATGCACACTCACATACATCACACATATTTCTTCAGACCCTGTACACATTCTTTAGAATACACAAGCACCCCTTTAGATTATGTTTATGCATTACATCAGATTATCTGTACACTTTCTACATAATTACCTCAGATTGCATGTGCACATTTTAAATCATATACACAGTCTACAAACACATTCTTTTATATTACAATTACAATTAATAAATAAATTATATGTACAATTTCTAAACACATTCCTTTAAAATACATGTACACATTCTACTGACATTCCTTTAGACTACATGTACACAATCTATTGACAATCCTTTACATTACGTGTACAGTTTAAAGACATTCCTTTTAAATTACATGTACACCCCCCATATACATATTTTTAGACTATGTGCACAAAGTCTAGAAACAATCTTTTTATATCACAAGTACACATCTAATAAATTACATGTACACATCCCACACAAAAACACCTTATAATATACATGCACAAGCATTGTTACAGTGCTCTGTCTCTGTCTGTCTGTCTCTCTCTCTCTCTCTCTCTTTCACCTATTGTCAATAATCTCTCAGAATAACCATAAGCACGCTAGAAATAGGAACTTTTTGTGACCTCTGTTATTCTGACTGACCACAGACTGGATTATGAAGACAACAAGCACTGCCAGAAATGGAATTCAATGGACTCCCATGAGAAAGCAACAAGATGATCTGGACTTTGCTGACGACATTACCCCCCAGTCTCATGCATAATCAGATGCCAAAGAAATTAAACACTTTTGATCAGAGGTCTCAACAAGGTTGAAAATGTCATAGTGGAAAGACACAGATAATGAACTTAAACCAACCAATAACCTGATCTCCCTTGGGGAAACTCCACTTCAATAGGTGGAATCATACACCGGCTTAGGTGGCAATGTAGACAAAGGGGTGGGACAGATACAGATATCAGAGTAGGCAATGTAGACAAAGGGGTGGGACAGATACAGATGTCAGAGTAGGCAATGTAGACAAAGGGGTGGGAGATACAGATATCAGAGTAGGCAATGTAGACAAAGGGGTGGGACAGATACAGATATCAGAGTAGGCAATGTAGACAAAGGAGTGGGACAGATACAAATATCAGAGTAGGCAATGTAGACAAAGGGGTGGGAGATACAGATATCAGAGTAGGCAATGTAGACAAAGGGGTGGGAGATACAGATATCAGAGTATGCAATGTTGACAAAGGGGAGGGACAGATACAGATATCAGAGTAGGAATACAGAAGGCCAGAGAAGCTTTTACGGCACTAGGACATTCGTGGAAGTCACAGAACATGAAACTAAGAAGCAAACTGGAAATATTCAGTTGTAAAGTGAAATCTGTACTGCTGTATGGATGAGAAACATGAAGAATGACCACAACGATTACAAAGAAACTACAAATATTCATGAATTAGTGCGTGCTCAAAATACAAGGACTAACTTGGGATGACAGAATCATCAATGTGGAATGTGGAGAGAACTAGACAAAATACAAGGACTAACTTGGGATGACAGAATCATCAATGTGGAATGTGGAGAGAACTAGACAAAATACAAGGACTAACTTGGGATGACAGAATCATCAATGTGGAATGTGGAGAGAACTAGACAAAATACAAGGACTAACTTGGGATGACAGAATCATCAATGTGGAATGTGGAGAGAACTAGACAAAATACAAGGACTAACTTGGGATGACAGAATCATCAATGTGGAATGTGGAGAGAACTAGACAAAATACAAGGACTAACTTGGGATGACAGAATCATCAATGTGGAATGTGGAGAAAACTAGACAAAATACAAGGACTAACTTGGGATGACAGAATCATCAATGTGGAATGTGGAGAGAACTAGACAAAATACAAGGACTAACTTGGGATGACAGAATCATCAATGTGGAATGTGGAGAAAACTAGACAAAATACAAGGACTAACTTGGGATGACAGAATCATCAATGTGGAATGTGGAGAAAACTAGACAAAATACAAGGACTAACTTGGGATGACAGAATCATCAATGTGGAATGTGGAGAGAACTAGACAAAATACAAGGACTAACTTGGGATGACAGAATCATCAATGTGGAATGTGGAGAAAACTAGACAAATATCAATGAACCAAGAGGTGAAGAAAAGATGCTGGTGTGGATAGGTCACACATTGTCTGAAATTTGCAGAGCACAAAAAATAGGGGAAGACCTAAACATACACAGGAGAGAGGTAGAGACAGAGATGGGTAATATGGGCAGGGCATAGGTGGAGCTGCATGGGATATCCCAGGACTGGACGGCTTGGAGAGAGTTGGTTGGGATATCTCAGGACTGGACGCCTTGGAGAGAGTTGGTTGGGATATCTCAGGACTGGACGCCTTGGAGAGAGTTGGTTGGGATATCCCAGGACTGGACGCCTTGGAGAGAGTTGGTTGGTGGATACAGGGCGACAGAAGAAGCTAGAAATGCTTGCCAACCCCGCTATCACACACTGACAGTGTCCGGTGATTAAGTCTACATGTCATCTGGACGTTCCTTATACAGTTATACAGGCAGATCACAATTCTCTAGATAGATAGATAGACAGACAGACAGATAGATAGATAGATAGAGAGAGAGATAGAGAGAGAGACACACAGAGACAGAAGGGTTGTGATGGGAGCGGGATTGAGGTGAAGAGGGAGGGAGGGAAGCAAAACACACAGTCTAAACCAACAACTATGTCATCACTAGCCAGGTCTATCATACACCTAAACCAATAACTGTCATCACTAGCCAAGTCTATCATACACCTGAACCAACAACTATGTCATCACTAGCCAGGTCTATCATAAACCTGAACCAACAACTATGTCATCACTAGCCAGGTCTATCATACACCTGAACCAACAACTACGTCATTACAAGCCAGGTGTATCATACACCTGAACCAACAATTATGTCATCACTAGCCAGGTCTATCATACACCTGAACCCACAACTATATCATCACTAGCCAGGTCTATCATACACCTGAACCAACAACTATGTCATCACTAGCCAGGTCTATCATACACCTGAACCAACAACTATGGAATATAAACAGACTTCATCTCCAGTAACTTCAACAGCATACATTTTCTACTAAATAACCAGGTTATATCGCACACATATTTGACCATTATGCAGTGTGGAGTGAGTTATGAATATGAAAATAAGAGACATTACAGGACGGTCATGCTTGCACAAGCAAATAACTAATGGACAAATTATGTCCACACAACAAGGGAGACTAGCTGTGTAAAAGTTATGTGCATATGCATTCTAGTTAGCTTCCCCTTGATTTAGTATCTTCGGCTGAACAATAAATATTAGTTGAATGCAATAGGCAACATTTATCAACGTTATTTGATCATCTCTGTATATAGTTATACGCAAGCAATGATTGGAATGGAAGGTTTATGGAAGTCTGTCAACCAACACATAATGACAACATGAAATAATACACAGAATATGAGAGCTTCATGAGACTCGCCGAGTTCCCTACACAATCTACAGCAAGCAGCATTCACAACAACACCTCTGTGGCACTGCAGTTTTCTGCATACATTCTTCAAAGCACAGAGTTCCAGCCTCTCACTGGCAGAGAGAGAGAGAGAGAGAGAGAGAGAGAGAGAGAGAGAGAGAGAGAGAGAGAGAGAGAGAGAGAGAGAGAGACAGACAGACAGACAGACAGACAGACAGACAGACAGACAACACAGCATACATGTGACAATACCCACTGTTCTGCCTCTCTCCCACTCAGACACTAAGACCACACCATAAATGTGATAAATGACAATTACTGGAACATGAATTTTGTGTCACTATTCCAGGACAATCTCCATATTCACAGACGTGACACGATCAGAGATTTTGGCCAACAACTGGCCTCTCCCACCCTACTCCTGTCTAGTTTCATTGTCAATCTCATCATGTTAGCTTCTAGAAAGCTGATAATAAATTGCATTTATATATCAGAAATGCATGTTTGTGTGTATGTGTGCACGTGCACATGTAAAAGCTGGAACAAAGAGAACAAATGGGGGATGGGAGTTGGTGCACAGTATTCAACTCTAGAACTGACGAATGAGAGAGCAGCAAAGAGAGAGGAGACAGAGAGAGAAAATCAGATTATGGTAATGTCAAACATTCACATGTCAAAGTTAACAGAAAGAGAGAACTTTTGTTTCTATAATTTCAAGCCAACATACAAATTAAAGCCCATGGAGCATGCTTGACTGCTGTCAGAAATGACCAACTACAAATCATGAACACAGCATGAATCTTCTCTGTAGCATTGTCATGTTTGTTTAACACTGACTAGAACCCACTCAACATTCATGACAATTTCTTGTGCTGTACAGCATGTTCAGTGGGGACAAGAATTTATTTTGACAAGTGATAGAGGTTTATGACTGTCATTGCAGCATGAAACCTATGACAATACCTACTGTTCTATCAAACATGACAATACATACTGTTCTATCAAACGTGAAAATACTGAATATTCTAGTTACATGACAATACCCAATGTTCTATTATACATTAAAATACTTGATCTTCTATCAAACATGAACATACTTAGTGTTCTGTCAAACATGAAAATATTCACTGTTCTATCAAACATGAAAACAAGGTTCTTTCATATATGAAAATACTCAGTTATTTTAAACATGAAAACAGTGTTCCATCAAACACCAACAAATACCCACTGTTCTATCAAACATGAAAACTAAAAGAAACGTAGCTTAAACTTGAGCATGATCAATGTATCTATTTTAGAAATAATTTTTATTTTCAACTGGTTAAAAACTATGAAAGTATATAGTATTGTATGGACGTAAAACCATGAAAATAGCTACTGTTAACTGAACATGAAAACTCACCGAACATAGCAAACATGTGAATATTATTAACATATTCATATTAAATTAAATTAAGTTGCATGTCCTTCACAAGACGTAGCAGTCAACCCCAGCATTTTCACTGTTCGTGATTCCTGGGCAAATTTTACGTTCAGTAGTTTGCCATTGCTTTCTGAACGACCAGCTCTTATACCTATTTTCGAAAAAACCAGCACCGCTGTGTTTGGAACCCGGGTATACGGGCTCACAAACCGCGTTCGCAAGCCCTCAGCCATAGAGACCGGTATGGCAAACTACTGAGCGTAATCTTGCCAAGAAATCAACAATCAGCTGAAAGATGCTGATGTTGACAGCAATGTCCTGTAAAGGATATGCAAAACATATTCATAAAGAGCTGTGAATATGTGTAATCTTGTTCAGACAGAAACAGTGAAAATGTGTAATCTTGTTGAGACAGAAACAGTGAAAATATGTAATCTTGTTGAGACAGAAACTGTAAAAATGTGTAATCTTGTTGAGACACAAACTGTGAAAATGTGTAATCTTGTTTAGACATACAATTTGAAAATATTTGTGTTTGTTTTCCAGACATAAACACTATGAAAATATTTATATTCCATCAGACATCAAAATGACAAGAACAATATTTGTTTCACAGTTTTCAAAGATACAAATCTGAAAACACCATCAAGCTCTCTCTGCCCCTCAGCAGATACACAATCTGACATTAACTGTATATCCTCTCGCCGATATTATTCAGGGTCCTGGCCTCTTAAAAATACCCATAAAACTCTCCTACTCAAAATATGCTTAAATTGGAACCAAATCAGTGATTCCCAAACTATTTCAAACTACAGCAATCTAAGCCACTTGCCAAGTTCCCCCTTACATACATACATACATCACTCTCTTAGTATTGACTCTACCTAAGGGGGCAGTTTTAGCCACTGTGGGAACCCCTGAGTTAACATAAATACATACCCAGGTTCGCTTAATACAGGCTGTCCGTACAGCAGTCCATGTATGGTTCAAGCTGTAACAGCCGAACAAGTAACAATGTTACATCTGTACAACATACACTGTTTGAGGGTTCAGCATTTTCACAAGATAATCATTTATGTGAAGTTGGAAGATCAATTTCATTATGCAGCTGAGAATAACAGAAGACTAAGGTCAACTGAGTTCTGTACTAAACTAAATGCCAGTCCACAAGAGGAGTAGAGGAGAGGTCAGTTTCCATCGTGGAAAGTAATTCCATACAGACATTCAACAATTCAGCTGTCAAACAATGTTGACTGTCAGTTCTTTACATGTATACATCTAGAGCCCAGGATACCAAACTGTACACAGCTGTCATCTCTGCCACACCCCTAGTGTACATACATACATACACTTGCCGGCACAGGCACATTGAAAACATACATCACTTTCCTGCTAAAAAATTACACACCAAGCTGAAAGACTCACTGCCTTCTTTCATCTAGTACCTCTCTTCCACTTTTTACCTCTCTTCCACCTAGTACCTCTTTCCCACCAAGTACCCTCCCCTCCTCCACCTGGTACCCCTCCTCCACCTAGTATCTCTCTTCCACCTAGTTCCCTTCTTCCATCTAGTACCCTTCTTCCACCTAATACCTCTCTTCCACCTAGTACCTCTTTCCCACCAAGTACCTCTTTCACCTGGTACCCTCCCCTCCTCCACCTGGTACCCCTCCTCCACCTAGTACCTCTCTTCCACCTAGTTCCCTTCTTCCACCTAGTACCTCTCTTCCACCTAGTACCCTCTTCCACCTAGTACCCCTGTTTCACCTAGTACTCCACACAGCCACACATACAGATACACATACAAACAACACTTTGGGGTAAAAGATCCACTCCCGGCTGAAAGAAGTAACATTTCACAAAACAAGGCACAACCTCAGCACCCGATGCAACCAGACAAACAATAAAAAAGCCAGGCCCGCCATTTTCTGGTATCTAAGTGACGTCACATGACCCTGTTCACATGGCCACCATTCTTAAAGTTATGTATTTCAAACAAAACAAGAAACAATCCATGCCTAACCAGGCAACAATATGATAGTAGAAATCTACCACCATCAGAGGTTCAAACATCTAAACAAACATCTAAACAAACAATGCTAAACAAATGTGAACTTGCAAGAATAAATATGATTGGCTTAAAACAAAAGTCGCCATTAAGAACGAATGTCTCTGTAAATTGTCACATTTTCAAATAAGAGCACATGGACATGAAGTGCACACAACTAGAAGTAATGACAGTTGCTGTCAGCATTAACAGAGCCCTGTTTACTAGAAACACTGACAGTTGGGGGAAGTAACCCACGTAAAGCATTCCAACTGAGGGGGATAACTATCATAAAGCATGCATGATGAGGGAGATAACTATCATAAAACATGCATGATGAGGGAGATAACTATCATAAAGCATTCATGATGAGGGAGATAACTATCATAAAACATGCATGATGAGGGAGATAACTATCATAAAGCATTCATGATGAGGGAGACAACTATCATAAAGCATACATGATGAGGGAGACAACTATCATAAAGCACTCATGATGAGGGAGATAACTATCATAAAGCACTCATGATGAGGGAGATAACTATCATAAAGCACACATGATGAGGGAGACAACTATCATAAAGCACGCATGATGAGGGAGATAACTATCATAAAGCATTCATGATGAGGGAGATAACTATCATAAAGCACACATGATGAGGGAGATAACTATCATAAAGCACTCATGATGAGGGAGATAACTATCATAAAGCATTCATGATGAGGGAGATAACTATCATAAAGCACACATGATGAGGGAGACAACTATCATAAAGCATTCATGATGAGGGAGATTATCATTAAGCATACATGTTGAGGGAGGTAATTATCATAAAGCATTCATGTTTTAAGGAGGTATTCATGTTGAGAGAGGTAACTATAAGAAAGCATTCATGTTTTAAGGAGGTATTCATGTTGAGAGAGGTAACTATAAGAAAGCATTCATGTTGGGGCAGGTAATAAGAAAACAGTCTGAAGCACAATGTACCACAGCACACACTGAGAACCTCCCAGCCATGAATGTCTCAATTATAACCTCAAACAGAAAATTACGACACCTTAGAGTGTGCACACACAGAGAAAGAGAGATAGAGAGAGAAAAAAAAGAGAGGTGGGAATGACCAAACAGGCTGGAAAATGTCACAAACAGCTACAACCCACACAACCCCATGGAGCAAAAAAACATTCCCATACAAACACATACCCACCTATTCACAGGCATGTTAAAAATCATATTTAGATGCACTGACAAGGCCAGAATGGAAAAATAAATACAATTTTATCAGCAAGACATAAAAGGATACAATATATCATATGTGATCACAGAGTCTGTAATAATCTTGCTTTGAACACAAACAGTAAAATCTAAGCCTCAAAGAAAATAAAAATATATACATATGTGCCACATATATTCTTTAATACAGTGAAATATTGTTAAACATTATGTCTGCATTACTTTTTATACACAGTAATTTCTCAGAAATTACCCAATTGCTAATTAAAAACAAAGCTTCACTGGGCCATTGAAAACATGAAAAATGCTGACATGAGCCACATAATAAACATATGGACATGCCCAGTTGGACAGTGACTTTAATACCATGCCCTAAACTGTCTTTAGTTCCCGCAGCAGGTTAAAACCTGGTCAGTGAGCTACACTGGGGGGAACGATGGACGGATGCAGCTGAGGTTGGTAAATTATGCCTCAAGTTAACATAACATAGCAGGTACACCAGCTTGTCAATGACTACAGATGGGAGAATGTTTACAGCACAAAGGTTGCTGGTAGAATGTTAACATAACATTGCAGGTACATCAGCTTATAGATGGGAGAATGTTTACAGCACAAAGGTTGCTGGTAGAATGTTAACATAACATTGTGCATGTACACAAGCTTATAGATGGAAGAATGTTTGCCACACAAAAGTTGCTGGTAGAATGTTAACATAACATTGTGCAGGTACATCAGCTTATAGATGGGAGAATGTTTACAGCACAAAGGTTGCTGGTAGAATGTTAACATAACATTGTGCAGGTACATCAGCTTATAGATGGGAGAATGTTTACAGCACAAAGGTTGCTGGTAGAATGTTAACATAACATTGTGCATGTACACAAGCTTATAGATGGAAGAATGTTTGCCACACAAAAGTTGCTGGCAGAATGTTAATATAACATTGCAGGTACACCAGCTTATAGATGGGAGAATGTTTGCAACACAAAAGTTGCTGGTAGAATGTTAACATAATATTGCAGGTACACCAGCTTATAGATGGGAGAATGTTTGCAACACAAAAGTTGCTGGTAGAATGTTAACATAACATTGCGCAGGTACCCAGCTTGTCACTGACTACAGATGAGAGAATGCAACACAAAAACTTGCTGGTAGAATGTTAATATAACACAGCACGGATACCAGCTTACAGACGGAGAATTGTTTGCAATATAAAACTTGGTAGAATGTTAACAAAACATAGCGCAGGTACACCAGCTTGTCACTGACTACAGATGGGAGAATGTTTACAACACAAAACACAAGGTTGGTTGAATTCTCGTTTGGAGGGTCAACTGAATATTTACATCATATCCTTTCCTTGTGAATTTCCAAGCTATTCCATATTTGTAAACTTAACATTGCCCCCCCCCCCCCCCCTAAATTTAATTTTAAATTTAAAGTTATTTATCTTGGTAAATTTACCGATAACGTAATTCTTCCACTATAAATTTAATAAAGTGGACTATTCAATAAGTCAGTTCATTCATCCATCAGTTCACCGAATGTCACATCACACCTAGTAACACCATGTGTTCATGAACACATTTCATCTTGTGTTTATTCAACCCTGGTTTCACCTTTTGATGAGTTAAACAACTCCCTGGCAATCATATTTTCCTATTGTATTTACACAGAAAAAGAAAGGAAACAATACTCTCCAAGAATGTATTTTTGCATGGCAACATGCTACTTTCATAAAAATATACCATCATGTGACTTCATGTGAAGCTATCTTCACAAAAACATACTATGTGGCACCATGTGAACAAGATACTTTCACAAACAATTATTTTTGGTATAGACAAGAAATACAATATACCACATGGTGTGATGTGATGATACTTTCATAAACAATTATTTTTGGTATAGACAAGAAACACAATATATCACATGACATCATGTGAAGAAACTACGTTCATAAAAATATATCACATGGCATCATGTGAAGAAACTACTTTCATAAACAATTATTTTTGGTATAGCCAAGAAATACAGGTTTCTTGAGGTGATTGGATGCAAGTATTCAGGTAGAGTTTTGTCAGCAGTATCACATCTGCAATGCTGTCATGTGCTGTAACACGAGATCAACTCAATCACCAGCTTTCAGGCTAGGATTGGTCAACAAAGTAGTCAGTTGGTAATTTAATGACAGGACATATTTGACAGGTCATAACCCAGGGGAAACACTCAATGATGGGGTGTGACCCACAAAATAGATGCTATGTCACTAAATAGAACAGTTGAGTCACTAAATAAAATAGATGTCGTGTCAGTAAATAAAATCGAAATGTCAGTAAATAAAATCTATGTGCCACTAAATAGAACAGTTGTGTCAGTAAATAAAATAGATGATGTGTCAGTAAATAAAACATGTCACTAAATAAAATAGATATGCCACTAAATAGAACAGTCGTGTCAGTAAATAAAATAGATGCTGTGTCACTAAATGTCACAAGGTGCACATGGGGTACCATCAATCTTTATTGATGGACTGAACTGGAGATAGTAGACCATTTTACATATTTAGGATCAGAGATAGCAGATAAGTCACACATGTAACAAATGAGACGTAAGATGGTATGTGATGGTGAAAATGACCATGTGTTCACATGCATCCATTGTGGATGAACATTTACAGCGCAAATTGGTCTGATCAGTCTCATTCACTACCGCCATGGATTGTAGTTATTATGCCTTGTTAAAGCACAATACATCAAACTATCGTCTGTCAAGACGACAAGGTGCCAAGGTGCAATGTGTCACTAAATAGAACAGCTGTGTCAGTAAGTAAAACAGATGCTGTGTCAGTAAACAAAACAGTTGTGTCAGTAAATAAAATAGATGCTGTGTCACTAAATAGAATAGATGTGCAAATAAACACAACAGATGTGTCACTAAACCAAATAGATGTTGAGTCACTAAACAAAACAGATGTGTCACTAAACCAAATAGATGTTGAGCCACTAAACAAAACAGATGTGTCACTAAACCAAATAGATGTTGAGCCACTAAACAAAACAGATGTGTCACTAAACCAAATAGATGTGTCACTAAACAAAACAGATTTGTCACTAAACAAGATAGATGTTGTGATACTAAACAAATTAGATGTATTCTACAGATTCAACAAAATGTATATGTAATAAACTGAACAAACCAGGCGTGATGTAATAGAAAGTTAAGGTCCTTTCTACACCTCCACAGGGCACATCTGTATCGACCAATCGGCACCCGGTGGGTCATGTGGTCAGTGTCACACCGGTTGTCTTTACTTCCCAGCACATTTCCTGGTGGACATTTTAGGCCGTATAACTTGGAGCAAGTTGTAACAATTTGAGTCTGCACCACTAATGATCGAACCACTGACCACCAAGTGAGGGTCTAGCCACCACATTACTGCGGCTCTCTGGTGTGATACAGTCTATATAAAATCAGGGGTATGATACACCACAAGAAAGTAGATGTGTTATAAATAATACAGAACACAAGTTGGAGGCTGTGGACAATGAAACACCCAAACCTTAAGGATGAAACATGACCAGTCTGGGTCTCACATTTCTCCTCATTACACGCCTACATAATCTTGACTATCATTTAATTTATCTAATCAATTGATGGTTTTCATCTTTCTTTTTTTTTTTGAAGGACTGATTCATTAATTTTTCTGTCCATCTACGGTATTCTTTGCATTTTCCTCAGAAACCACATTTCCACTGCCATTAGATGTTTCTCCACTTGCCTGCTTATTGTCCATGGTTCACATTTATATAACAGCACAGGTTCTATATAATACTTCAACACTCTTTACCTCACTACATTTAACTTATTTTATTGACATGTTTGCCATCCTGCAAAAGGCTACCATTGCCACGGCAATTCTTGTTTTAATCTCTACAAGGCATTTTCCATCAGATGTTATGACTGTACCCTAAAATAGATGTGTTGTAACCGTCACAAATTCATGATTGTAACCTAAATAAAAGACATGTCATTTAACCTAAACAAAAGAGATGTGATATACCTAAACAAAAGAGATGTGGTATAACATACAAAACAATTATTATTATAACATAAACAAAAGAGATGTGTATAACCTAAACAACATAGGTGTGATATACCCTTAACAAAATATATATATATATGGTATAACCAACACAAAATCATTGTCATAACCTAATAGAAGAGGTATGATATAACCTAAACAAAATATATTTAAGCCAAACAAATGTGACGCAACCCAAATTTTACAAATGTGTTAAAAGCTACACAATATAGATGAGTCCAAACCTACACAAATCTGATATTTAAAATGTGTTAGAATGTAAACACAATAAACCGTAATACATAAGACATATGGTGGTGTTTAAAACCTAAACAACATACGACAATGTTCTATGGTCAAAAGACAAAATGGAATGTGCACATATAGCAGCTGTTCTGCAGTCTGTCTACACGCGTCAGACAATATCAGCAGTTGTAGCACATGTCAAGACACTTTGGTGAGGACACTGAAGACATGTGTGTAAATGAGAACACAATTTAGTGGGTAAAATAAAGATGCGTGTAAATGTGAAGACACTTTGGTGGGGACATTGACAATATGAAAAGTGTGTAAATGAGAACACAGTTTAGTGAGGACAATAAAGATGTATGTGTAAATGTAAAGACACTTTGGTAGGGATAAAGAAGACATGAAATGTGTATAAATGAAAAGACACTTCTATGTGGTCAATAAAGAAATGAAATGAGTAACTGAGATGACAATAAGATGGGGTCAACAAAGAGATAAACTGTGTAAATGAACATCTGGTGTCCATATTACAAGGACCAGACAAGCCAAAAGCTGCTCTAATTAAAAATTCCATCACTACTGGGAAGGCCTGGATCTTTGTGACACACGACCTCATCCCATCACAACATCCTCATAAAGATCTCCCTAAACAGAACCAAACTAATAGAGGTGCTCAAACCTTAGACAATAAACTAAACGGTAAAATGAAGGCCCATAAGATACGTGACGTACATCTTATCATTATGCAGTTTTTATAATCACAAACGTATTTGTTTGTCCTGTTATTCTGTTTGTACAGATGTAGAATGATTGTCCTGATGTTAAATAATACAACAATTCTCCTGATATCCTAGAATACAACTACAATTCTCCTGATATTCTAGAATACAACTATAATTCTCCTGATATTCTAGAATACAACTATAATTCTCCTGATATTCTAGAATACAACTACAATTCTCCTGATATTCTAGAATACAACAACAATTCTCCTGATATTCTAGAATACAACAATTCTCCTGATATTCTACAATACAACTACAATTCTCCTGATATTCTAGAATACAACATCAATTCTCTTGATATTCAAGAATACAACAACAATTCTCCTGATATTCTAGAATATAACTACAATTCTCCTGATATTCTTGAATATAACTACAATTCTCCTGATATTTTTGAATACAACAATTCTCTTGATATTCTAGAATGCAACTACAGTTCTCCTAATATTCTAGAACACAACGATTCTCCTGATATTCTAGAACACAACAACAATTCTCCTGTGATGTCCGTAATCAAATGTCCAATAATGTAATGTGCCCATTACATACCACCAAAAGAAAAGAATGATCAAATCAGTCAGAAGGCCACCAAACCCTACTCAAGACGACTATCACGTTATGGACAGACCAGAACAGGTCATTCTTCTGCGCCTCAGAACAGGACACAATAGATTACGCAACCACATGTATACAAAATTCAAGATTGGTGACTCAGCCATGTGCACATGTGGTTTGGCGTTGCAGACAGCAGAACATATACTCCAGGATTGCCCAAACTACAACATATCCAGGCGAACCTTCTGGCCTAGAGAGACAACAGTGGAAGATAAACTCTATGGACCGCTAAGTGAACTAAAAAAGACTGCTAGATTCATACAAGAGACAACATTGCAGTTATAAACATATTTCAGGCGAACAAAAGAAGAAGAAAAAATGTCCAATAAACACATCTTCCTAACAAATTGTCAGCTTGTTGTCAAATATATATTCTCTTAACTGTCATGTTTGCATTTCAAAGTCTCTGAATTTATAAAAAAGTTCAATTCTGGCATCTGATCTTCAACTGACACAAATGTCTGGTCTGTATCTGACTTCATTTCCTGAAGAGCTTCTTGCAGATGCAGCAGGAAGGGTTCCGACTTGCATCAACAAGCAGAGTGATATCCCCTGAGGATACAACAACTCCTGACCATACATACTGAGAGTGGGCTACTGTTCCAGTACAAGGAGGCCACGTATGTGTTGGCACCTGTGGCCTTACATCTACCTGTGAATGTGTCAACACCTGTGGCCTTACATCTACCTGTGTATGTGTCAACACCTGTGGCCTTACATCTACCTGTGTATGTGTCAGCACCTGTGGTCCTAATGCTAGAGAAAGCAGTTCCACAATCCCAACACACCAGGTGTGAAGTCAGTCGCAGGTGATTTGGAAACAGATCACTTTGCATCTATTTTCTCACTGTTTTAAGTGTCAGCTGTTCAGAGACCAGTGGCAAACTACTGATCGTAAAATTGGCTTCATTTGCCTTGTTCTAGATGCATTGATGTTACCTTTCCTCTGGAGTAAACTAGGCAGGGCGAGAGAGGGATCATGCTGCATGGGCAACACAATTCAGCCCAGACTTTGTGCTGTAGAGAGGTATAACTCCATCCATGGTCTGGTTGTAGGTATTATGCCATTTTTGGGACACAATGAAACAAACCATCGTCTGTAGAGACAGCAAAGTGCCAGTGTGTATATTGCATAAATTGTTTCTGTTGCTGTCTAAGATTAGCTTCATAAGTGATGTATGAATGAAATAATTTATGACAGCAGAGAGATAAAAAGGGCAGATTCTTAGACAGGCCCGTGTGACCAATTCTTAACCCTCTGAAAATAAACCGTGTTCGTTCGAAGACATCAAGTGACCCAGAATGCCACTCCATATTCTTCTGCTTCTATAAAATCATTTCCACAGAGAAAAGAAACAAACTGCGTGACGTATCCTTTAACTGCAGCACCTGCTCACAGTTAAGTGTACAGCTTGTGACCTACATGATCCAGACATGCCTAAACCCACTTGACATTACTTTCAGTGGTATTGAGTCTGCAGGTTTAAAAGAAACTCATTAATATAGATAATTTTATAGTAAAACTGTAAAATTCTGCATAATCTGTTATGTACAAGAATACTTTAACTTCATGGAGAAAAGCACAAAGTGTCAACAGCATCATGTCATTAACTGCCATTATCAACACCAAAGTTTGATACAGAATTAAACAAGTGATGCATCCACATTTGTGAAATATCACATAAATCCTAGTGTGGGAACGTGGCTACCCACAGCTGGAAGTAGACACACATCCCTGGGTGAAGATTATCAATACATGAATTCTGCCACAGTATGTCTTTTTATCTGGTAGTGAATGAGCTAAAACACTCAAAAATGATCTGATAAAACAATTTGAGCAGGCCTTCTAAGATGTAAGGTTTTCTTGGTGAAACTGCAAAACATGAAATGATTTCAAACGCAAGACTAATCTGTTTTCACTCGTTTAACCGCAGGCACATCTGTAGATCCTGTAGATGACAATGGCATCACGAGAATTGTGTGCGTCTTGCTTGAGTTTGGATTTGCAGCCGTCGCAGTGCGAACAGCCAGGGCGGTGGGCAGTCCCTGAGAAGGGGCGCTGACGGAATGAGTTTGGTTAGCTGAGTTGCCTGATAGGACCACCAGACCGCCAGTGGCACTGATCCCATTGGCAGTTGGTCTCAGTGTGATGGCTGTGGATGTGCCCGTCTGGCC
The DNA here is from genome assembly GCA_963921405.1 of Cepaea hortensis. Classification (NCBI taxonomy): domain Eukaryota; kingdom Metazoa; phylum Mollusca; class Gastropoda; order Stylommatophora; family Helicidae; genus Cepaea; species Cepaea hortensis. The sequence continues at coordinate 93,072,444 of OY992893.1, forward strand.
CATCACTGCGGTAGCCTGGCGTACCTGGCTACCTACCCCGGAGCCTGCCACGTTGGAAGTGACCAGCATCAGCGTGGCCGGTGTTGACGCTGTGCTGGGTGAGGTAACCATGGAAACCCGCTGGACTACGTGTGTCTGGGATGATACGATCGAGGGCTGTGATGAGTTAGAAGAGTCATCATCTTCATCGTCGTCATCATCTTCATCATCGTCTACATCTAATGTACCAAGATGAACAGCACCGCTCAGGTCATGAAACTGTGAAAACAAAATAAGCTATTGGTTTAAAACATATACAACAGAAAAAGAATTCTTATTAACATTAATGCTTGCAAATATAAAAGCTACTGATATTTCAGATCTCATGTTTTCATGTGGCTGTATAGTGGTCAGCAGAGGTCAGTGGAGTAGTTTTATTGTGTCAGTTAAGTGGTCAGTATGCTGGTCTATGCTGTGGTCAGTAATGGTGTGGTAGCACAGTGATCAGCGCTGTTGTCACCAGTAGTCAACAACGTGTCAAGTTTGAATAACGAAGACACAAACAATAGATTGCACAATTTATTGCCTGGCATACTTCGCTGCATCTCGTCACGTACATACTGCAGAATTCCACACAACATAAAGTAAAATAACTAGATAAATCCTTCAAGCTAAAATATACACATGTTCGCACAGTAATGTTAACTGTCTACCATGGTAATTTTAAACTGACTATCATATCTTTCTGTTTGCACAAAACAGGATTATGTAGATTAATCATGATGGCTTCTGCAAACTTTAACAAGCAACTAACTATTTTGTGTATTAAACAACACGCGAAAAGTGCTGTCTATCAATTATATGACAGGTTTCCAAGACATGACATGCAATGGACGACGCCGGAAGTATGTAATTGTGGTATGTCAGCCTTCCCATGATCCCATGGCCTGTGTGTAGTATCTTGTCAATCATCTGGGTATGTGTTCAACAACCCTGCTGTGTAACTGCCGCTATTCAAATCGCAATGTCGTTATTCAAATTCACTATGGGGAAAACATTGTTTTGATTTTCTGAAAGCGTCAAGTGCTGTGGTCAGTGCAGTGGTCAGCCCTTTGGTCAGTGCTGTGGTCAGCACTTTGGTCAGTGCTGTGGTCTACATAATGATCAGTGAAGTGGTCTGTGCAGTGGCTTCACAACACAGTAGTCCAGGGTTCAACGTCTACTAGTGGCAGGATGTTTTCAAGCACTAGTTAGGTTTTTCATATTGAAAGCAATGAGGTAAGAAAACTGGCCACCTCACCTCATTGTGCCATGTTATATTGAATGACATCAATGCACATTTGGCATTTCCACGCATGGTCAGTCCTCCAATGCAGCAGCCGTCCCAAAGTATTTCTGGTCCGTCCCCACGAAGAGTCGGTTATGAAATCTCCTTGAAGCCAGCATTAATGTGCTTGACCAGGTTTAAGTCAGCATCAACATTGTCAATAAAAGGATATCCATGGATAGCTGTTCAAGCTAGGACACAGATAAGTGAAATTTATACTTTCATGTAGTATCGTTCGTGTATTTGTTAATCTATTTTTGTTTGTTTGTTCTGTGCTGACGAAGGCTTTGGCCGCAATGCCCATTGTTTTTTGTACTCGTGCTTTGGTAAAGCTCTCAATCTACTTCTCGTTTTTCAGTGATTCATTCAATAAAAGAAGTCATTGTTTTAAGCATACCTGCAGTATTCAACCACACAGGTGTCCAGTCCATAACACGGAAACAGATAAGTAATTCATATTGATATATCTTCACGTAGAGTTGTTCATGTATCCATGTGTGTTTGTTGTTTGTGTGCTGTTGGAAGGCTTCTGCCACAAAATCTATTTTATTACTTGTATTCATGTTCTAGTAAAGTTTACCATTCTACATCTCAAGTTCTGGTAGTTTATTCAATAAACAGAGCAGTCCTGTGTAAGACCTACCAGCTAGAACACAGCTGCTACTGGCTGCACACTCTTCTTTAAGCTAGACAAGTGTGCAGTGTGTGGCTAACTGTCACTTTATACAAAAAGTATGTCCACTGGAAGTCCACCGGTTCAACTATTAACCTCTAGTGGCAGCACATAGGCCATTATTTACATTAGTTAGTCTTTCCTCTTGAGCCCACGGCGGCGCATAGGGCAGAAGTCATGGCTCTCCATGCCTGGCGGTTCGCTGCTACATGTTGTAGATCTTGGATATTTACTTGGCCGTTGAATGAGCCTTCTCTGATGATGGTTCTACGCAGGGTCTCTCTTGGTCTTCACCGTTTTCTTTTCCCTACCGGTGACCATATGAGGGCTTGGCAGGGGAATATTTATTTCCATTACTTCGGTGTAAATCTCTTTCATTTGTCTTTATTGAACAAAATATGTTTGGTAAGTATACGAGTTCAGCTGACTATATTTTATGTTTTTGGTGTGATATTTACAACATCACCTGTCGAATGCCGAATTTGTAAACAAAATACAGGGACTAGCAAAGCATGGGACTTGGGGGTAGTGAAAGCAGTACCATAATCTTTATAACAGAGGGGACTGAGTACGAGGGGTCGACGAATCAAGGTCAGCTACCCCATATTATCCCATCACCAGGCCAGAACTCTTGGGTCAGGTCAAAGCACGAATAACAAAACTTACAATTGGATATGAGAGTACAGGAGGTCAAACTGTTTACTATGCTTGGCCAATAACAATAAACAAATTAGTATGTGGGACACACAACGAAACGTGGATTCCCAGCCATCCTCCACCCAACTTTGTCAGAAAGATAACAGGTTTCAGAGGGCATTGCAAATCAGGAACAATCTAGAAGAGTAAAGTCTCATAAACAACATCCCATCCTAAGAGTAGAAAAGGGCAGCTGAAATTACAGGAGGAAAAGGCTTCCGGGGCTCCAATGACATGGACAACTGCCAGGACCATTGGTTAGTTACTATATAACCATTAAACAGTGTATGTATCACGGACCGAACACTAGAATATCAAGGTGGCACATATGTTTTGATACCAAGATGTCTTAGTTTATATTGATAGAAGAGCACAGCGAAATAGAATTTTTGTCAACTTAATACAGGTTGAAGCAACGGTAACTATGGTGTCATTCACACTAACAGTGGTCGACTTGTGGCTTTCATGGATGTTAACGTTAACTGTATTCCCATCCTGCTGCTGCCTCACGTGCTGTGACCCAGTGTGTGCATGAACAATTCTAACTCATTAGCTGTGCAGCCAAGTTCAGGGTCAGCCACATGGTGGTGATCTGGGAGCACATCGCTTGGCATTGATTTTCACAATGGTATGAGCGCTGACTGTTCAGAAAGCCGTGGCCAACTACTGAAACTAATGAGGCTATCTTACCTGTCGGACCTCACTCATGACGGCTATAGGTGTCTGTCCAGTCGCTGTGGCCACCTTGTGCTCCACCAGGTAAAACATGAACTCATCGTACAGCAGCCTGATCAGGTGAAACGAACCAAAACTGGCAGCACTCCTCAGGGTCAGGTCTCTGATGACCATTGAACTACGGAGACAAGAAACCACAACTGACAGCAAACTACACTTTCCTGTAGCATGAACCCTCAAACCAAAAATGAATTCAATAGCTAATGGTTGCTGCAGAAACACTGCACTATTACAGTGAATTCAATAGCTAATGGCTGCTGCAGAAACACTGCACTATTACAGTGAGTAGCTTCTTTTTCTCTTGTCCTACATCCCACATGGTGGAAAAGGCCTTCAACCCACTTACGCCAAACTGTGACAAACTGTGTTCTCACCTGCATCTCCTGTCATGTTCTCACCTGCATCTCCTTTCATGTTCTCACCTGCATCTCCTGTCATGTTCTCACCTGCATCTCCTGTCATGTTCTCACATGCATCTCCTGTCATGTTCTCACCTGCATCTCCTTTCATGTTCTCACCTGCATCTCCTTCCTTCATGTTCTCACCTGCATCTCCTGTCATGTTCTCACCTGCATCTCCTTCCTTCATGTTCTCACCTGCATCTCCTGTCATGTTCTCACCTGCATCTCCTTCCTTCATGTTCTCACCTGCATCTCCTGTCATGTTCTCACCTGCATCTCCTTTCATGTTCTCACCTGCATCTCCTGTCATGTTCTCACATGCATCTCCTGTCATGTTCTCACCTGCATCTCCTTTCATGTTCTCACCTGCATCTCCTTTCATGTTCTCACCTGCATCTCCTGTCATGTTCTCACCTGCATCTCCTGTCATGTTCTCACCTGCATCTCCTTTCATGTTCTCACCTGCATCTCCTGTCATGTTCTCACCTGCATCTCCTGTCATGTTCTCACCAAATTATTCATCTCTTTGCCATGTGATTTTAGGTCTCCACTATTTCATCTGCCCTGTAGGTCCCAAACAAGGCAGTGTCTGGTTATACTATCTTCAGGTCCTTCTCAATGTGTGTACTACCCAGCACTGGCGTCTGTTCCACACCTCTTGATTTATCGGAATGTGTTCAGTTCTCTCCATCAGCTCCACATGAATGATGGTCTCTTACCATTTTTAGTCCCACTGTTCAGAGCAGGTACAAATTAATGAATGTTTGTAGTTGATTAGTCGTTCCTTTAGTCATTCTCCACGCTTCTGATCCATACAGGAGTACAGATTTAACACTGGAGTTAAATATTCTAAGTTTAGTGTTAAGTTTATTTTCATTTGATGTCCACAAATGTCCTAATGCTATGAAAGCTCCTCTTGTCTTTTGTATTCTTCTTTTAACATCTTTATCTGTTCCCCCATGTCGCTACCCAAACAGGTGCATGATTCCACCTCTTGAAGTGGGCTTCCACCAAGGAAGATCAGCTGTTATTTGCTTGGTTTAATTTCATTATCTTTGTCTTTCTTCTATGAATGTTTGATCCTAATTGATGACCTCTCACCATCTGATTACGTGTCACAGGAGTGCAGTGTTGTCAACGAAGTTGTAATCTTTAAGTTTTACAGAACCCACTAAATTTCATTTCTAGCCGTAGTTACTGTTGTCATCATAATGCAGTCTGTAGTCAGTAAGAATAATAAAAAAGACTTCCTCTGCTCCTGTCTTTTATTTCAAATTTGTAAGTTAGTCTTCACTCACTAAAAATTCTACACGTCATATGTTGCCCTTATTAAGTTATTGATTTCTTACGAGACCCCATAGTTATGCATCAGCCTCCAGAGGGATGCCCTATCAATGCTGCCAAAGGCCTTTACTCATTTCATCATGTTCCTCTTGTACCTTGCGGTGTCGAGGTGAAGTATAAACTTCGTGAGAGTGCCCGGTTATGGGCTTCGTATATCGACATTCCCATGGATTCTGCTATTCCCTCCGTCCAACGTTTACGTGGTCGGCCTCTTCCTCTGCTTCCATCTGGTCTGTACATCATTGCTTGTTGTGGCATGCTGTTGACTGGTAACCTACTTGCATGGCCAAACCATTTGACTTGCTGCTTTCTAATAAAATCTAGTGCTGCTTTATCCCCACTTTAGTCCTGATTTCTTCAGTTCTGATCTTATCTCTTCTTGATACGTTGAGTATTCTTCTCAGGAACCTCATTTCTGTTGTTGTGATTTTTCTTTTCTTTTTTTCTGTCATTGTCCAGGTTTGGCATTGGTAGCACAGAGTTGGTAGGAAAATTGTGTTGTAAAGTGCTTTCTTAGTAGTTATTGATACATGTTTGTTCTTTAGTATTGGTGCCATTTGTCCAATGAGTTGGTTTGCCTTATTGCATCTATTTTCGATCTCGTCTTCTGATCTTCCATTTGGTGATATTATACTTCCTAGGTACTTGAAACTCTTTACTTGTTTCAAGGGATGTTCGTTTAGGTGAATTTTGCTGTTTGTTCTTCTTTAGTTATAGTCATTACCTCTGTTTTGTTTGTGCTAATTTTCATGTTATGTTCCCTACACATTTCGTTTAGACTATTCATGTGGTCTTGTAATTCAGCTTCTGATTTTGCTATTAGTGCTTGGTCGTCCGCAAACAGGAGTTCTCTAATGGTTAGATTTGCAGATGGTTCTTCTTCTGTGTTCTCGTCACGCGGTATTCTTGCTGTCTCTGCTTGGCTGGTTTCTTTACATATGTTGTCTATATATGTTATGAACAAGAGAGGGGACAGGACACAACCTTGTCGTACTCCAGATCTTATGGTGAAGGGTTCTGAGTGTCCTCCAGTTGCTCTCACTATGCATTTACTGTTGTTGTATAAACTTCTACATAGGTTTGTTAGATGTGTACTCACTCCATATTGTTTAAGGATTTCCCACAGCTTGTTTCTATCTACCCTAACGAATACCTTTTCTTGGTCGACAAAGGCTAATTAGAGTGTTTCATTGAATTTGATTGATTTGTCTATAAGTTGTCTAAGAGCAAAAAATGGCGTCTGTGCATCCTTTGTTTTTCCTAAATCCAAGCTGCGTTTCGCTTAGCTGGGGTTCTAGAGTAGTTCGTAATCTTTTTTCAAGAATTTTGCAAAATATTTTCCCAGTATGACTCAACAGTGAAATGCCTCTGTATTGTGTGCAGTCTCTTTTGCTGCCTTTGTTTTTCCAAATTGGGATAATTATGGCGTTTCCTTAGTCTCGTGGTGTCTGTTTTTATACCCAAACACGGTTGAATAGTATATGTAGCCAAGCTGTTCCTACTTCTCTTGCTGCTTTAATTAGTTCATTTGGTATTTCATCCTGTCCTGGTGATTTGTTCAATGGGGCTAATCTGATGGCTTCTATAATTTCCGCTTTTAGTATGTCTGGTTCTAGTTCTTCGGTGACATCCTTTACACAATGGCCTTTACACAATCCACAAATCAAATGTAGGGGGGCAGGTCCGCATGGCCGAATGGGTAAGAACGTGCATTCTTAAACATCCGGTGTGCTGATGCCGAGGTAAGGGGTTCAACCCCTACACCGGGCAGTTGGACTAAAATGTTGACCTGTCGTTCTTGACTTGGGGACGTAAATTGCAAGTACCTCTTAAATCGGAGTGGGTTCGCCTGATGACGAGGGACACTGTTAATAGGGAAAGCTAATCCACATGCAAAATTCAGTCCATACCAACTATAAATAGTGTGTATGGACTACGCTTGAGGTCAAAGCGAGCGAGTGCAAAAAAAAATATAAGGGGAACATTCAGCTCAATACTTTGCTCTATTATTATGTGTAATGTGACTGCCCAGTCAACGCAGGACCTGTCTGGTCAAAAGCAGGCCTGTAGTCTAGTACATGTTAACTTGACAGGGATGTCTGTTGAGCCTGTTTGCCTCTTCCCAGGCTATCCATGTGGTATTCTAGGCACTGGTACAACACAAATAGGGGTGTTAACATTCACTTCTGGGCTTCGCCGACCGAGTATTTCTCTCCATCACTCTTTTACTGAGTCAAGCCAGCCTAAAATAGGCACCAGGAATTCCCTTGGGAAGTCCATGCGGCTGCCGTGTAACCCACCTAGAGTCATGTGGTCTATAAAACTATGGGTCTAGCCCTATATGCCTTGGGTGTGTCAAAGAGACCTTGACCGACTTCAATGATGTCCAGTGGACAATTAATTCACAGAAAATTAACATCCTCACGTATAACTGGTAGAGAGACCTGAATGAGGCACCACTAGATTTTAATATGCTAGCTCCAACAGAAAGATTTTTCCATAACTCTTGAAACAAAATTAGAGAAAGTTCATTACAATATATACTGTATCAGATTTACTCACATAAATTGCAGGGGACCATCGAGGCAACTGAGACAGCATATAAACAAGTTCACTGACTGGCTGAGGATCTCTTTATAGAGACCATGGCTATGGTCATCGACCAATCTGGTCACTGCTAAAAAGGAAAGCAATGGCAGACTACCTTCTTTACAGATGCCTAGAAAATCGTGTTTCTTCAATTCATAGACAATCGAGACAAGAAAACAGGAGTCCACGACTTTTGTGATTGTGTGAGATGCTCGAGGCAAGAATACTGATGCCACGACTCTGGTGATTGTGTGAGATGCTCGAGGCAAGAATACTGATGCCACGACTCTGGTGATTGTGTGAGATACTCGAGGCAAGAATACTGATGCCACGACTCTGGTGATTGTGTGAGATGCTCGAGGCAGGAATACTGATGCCACGACTCTGGTGATTGTGTGAGATGCTCGAGGCAGGAATACTGATGCCACGACTCTGGTGATTGTGTGAGATGGCGAAACATGACCACTTACACTTATTAGCATGGCACATGATGATGATTATTGACAAGCACTTCTACTTCTATAAGTACCAATTACTACTTGTGAATGTGTTTATGTGCTCCTACAGCCCATAGATGCGGTCCTAACACACAAGAATGCAAACAGAACCTAAACTGCAGACAAGTGAACACAGGTGAAAACTGACCTGTAAAAAGACCACTTGAGCAAAAACTGCCGTGCTGCCTTGGAGAAGTGCTCACTGCCCTCGTGGGGTTTCAAGACTTGGTTGACGACACCCTCCAGCCACTGGGCCCACTGCTCCAGCGAGTTGCCCTGCTTCAGGGTGGCCTTGAAGTCCTGCTCCAGTTGCTGCACAAGAAGGTCCTCACACTGGCACACCCACGATGCCTGCTCCTGGAAGTAGTCACATTATAACCGGTTATCCCTGAAAGATGTCACATTATAACCGGTTATCCCTACAGATGTCATATTATAACTGGTTATCTCTGAAAGATGTCACATTATACCAGTTATCTCTGAAAGATGTCACATTATACCAGTTATCCCTGAAAGATGTCACATTATACCAGTTATCTCTGAAAGATGTCACATTATACCAGTTATCTCTGAAAGATGTCACATTATACCAGTTATCCCCGAAAGATGTCACATTATACCAGTTATCTCTGAAAGATGCCACATTATAACCGGTTATCCCTGAAAGATGTCATATTATAACCAGTTATCCCTTAAAGATGTCACATAATAACTGGTTATCCCTGAAATATGTTATATTATAACAGGTTATCCCTGAAAGATGTCATGTTATAACCAGTTCTCCCTAGAGATGTCATATTATAACCGGTTACCCCTGAAAGATGTCACTTTACGACTATTTACCCTTGAAAGATGTCACATTATATTTGGTTATCCCTGAAAGATGTCACATTAAAACTATTTATTCCTAAAAGATGTCACATTAGAACTGGCTATCCCTAAAAGACATCACATTATATCGAGAAGATATCACATTAAAACAGACTAGTCCTAAAAGACATCACATTATATCCAGCAATTCCACAACACCTACTGTGCACAGATGTCAACAGCTAGAACTTCGCATAAACGACACAAAATTATGAGATAAGAGTGACCTACTCCCTTCTTCTTCCCACAGAAATCCATTTTGCAAGGTATGTTACTTCTGCCTCAGCCAGCAATATCTGACTATAAAAGCAAGTGCTCTGCTCAGCTGCAGAGTTGTCCACTTATTCCGGTGGATACTCAATTGATCTAGCACACTGAGGACAGATAGCACCATGAAACATCCCCAGACCCAACCTGAAGATTCCAACCACCCAATGAGAGAGAATATGCTGTGATATCTTTATGAAGAGGACCTTCAATTCAGTTCACTTTAATTAACCCACCACCAGACACTCCATAAGCTACCTGCACATTGGCAAAGTCCACGCGGTTGAGGTCTGCCAGCATCTGGTTGATCTGTGAGGTGTTCTGTAGGACGGCCCGGGCTGCCTGAGCCAGGTGGTTGAGAGAAGTGTAACGTCGCAGCGTCTGGGCAAAGGCACACACGGCTCCAAGCTGCAACGAATAAATATCACAAATGTGCAATATCTATACTGAGCTCACCATACCATACACTCCACAAGGTCAGCAACACGTGTGTTGAAAACATCAATTTCCCTACAATTATACACAACTAGAGCAGCCCTTTACATGCCTTATATACCATCCACTCCACAAGGTCAGCCACACTTGTGTTGAAAACATCAATTTCCCTACAATTATACACAACTAGAGCAGCCCTTTACATGCCTTATATACCATACACTCCACAAGGTCAGCCACACTTGTGTTGAAAACATCAATTTCCCTACAATTATACACAACTAGAGCAGCCCTTTACATGCCTTATATACCATACACTCCACAAGGTCAGCCACACTTGTGTTGAAAACATCAATTTCCCTACAATTATACACAACTAGAGCAGCCCTTTACATGCCTTATATACCATATACTCCACAAGGTCAGCCACACTTGTGTTGAACACATCAATTTCCCTACAATTATACACAACTAGAGCAGCCCTTTACATGCCTTATATACCATACACTCCACAAGGTCAGCCACATTTGTGTTGAAAACATCAATTTCCCTACAATTATATGCAACTAGAGCAGCTCTTTACATGCCTTATATACCATACACTCCACAAGGTCAGCCACATTTGTGTTGAAAACATCAATTTCCCTACAATTATATGCAACTAGAGCAGCCCTTTACATGCCTTACAGTGTTTTAGGCATCCAGTGCTAGATCCATACTTTCTATAAACCAATCAGCAGTCGGGAGATGATGTGGTCAATACCCCACTGGCCGCCCTCACACCCCAGGACATTTCCTGGCACCCAGTTTAGACTGGGTCAACCTGGGAGTCCAGGTCCGTTAAAAATAAAAAAGTGAGAATTTGAATAGATGACCACCTGGCCAGCTGGTGCAGTGCTGGACTGAATTTTGTGTGTGGATTAGCTTTTCCTATTAACAGTGTCCCTCGCCAACAGGCGAACCCACTCCGACTTCAGAGGTACTTGTAATTTATGTCCCCAAGTCAAGGATGACAGGTCAACATTTTAGTCTGTCCAGGGGTTGAACCGCTTACCTCGGCATCAGCACACTGGATGTTTAAGAACACGCATTCTTACCCATTCGGCCATGCGGACCTGCCTTTAAGGGGTTAAAGGTAGGGTTGGCATCTAGTTTGTTTATGTATTGTATTGAAACATAAACTCCAGAAATATTCTCCCAAAATCGCTGTTGGATGATGGTTACGCTGCCATTTTGGAATATAGTACGAAATGGCTTACAAGGGCTGCGGGAGTAACCACGAGAGATAGAATTAGGAATGAGGAAGTTAGAAAACGATTAGGTCTGAAACCACATATAGATTAAATGGTTTGGCCACTTCACAAGAATGCCCTGGTAGCATCAACCACAAAAAACTACACTGAAGAAAAATAACGGATACAGAGCAAGAGGAAGATCCTGTTAAAGATAGAGTGATGGCACCAAGAACAACAGTAGAGAAATGAATACCAACTTATAAAGAGCATTAATCAGAGTGCATAAAAGATCCTTATATACCCTCTTTCACTAAGGTAACTCGAGGAAGAGGAGAAGAAGAAGATGTATAGTATTTGGGTTGAAAGATGAACAGTGGCAAATGTGTCACAGGTTCCAGTTCAGATTAAGGCAGGGTTTTTTAACATGTACTTGGGCTTCCACTCAGCCCAAAATGGGTTGCAGTAAATATCTCCGGAAGCAACAGCGGCCACATCACCCCCACATCACTCTGGGGTGCTGACTGATATCAACCACATCACTCTGGGGTGCTGACTGATATCAACCACATCACTCTGGGGTACCGACTGGTTTATACAATTATATGACCAGCACAGGTTGTCCAATATGCCCTATGGGCGTGTAAACAGGGGGTTTGTACCACATACATTCACTTAAGGTCACATGACATAGAGGGAGCTGCCGTGGTGCGCTGGCTGGCATGTGTGCCTACCAGGCCGGGGGTCATGTGGTCAAATCACCACTGAGGCAGGGATTTCTCTCTCCACTGATCTGGCCTTCTTGGACATCCCAGCTTAAAGCTGGCACCTGGATATTTTGTGGGTAATAAAGGCAGAGACGAGTTCTAAGAATATCTTGGATACAGAAAAGAACAAATGCATCCATACTTGCTGAATATTGAAGAAGGTTGGCTATTAAAGACGATCAAACAAAGAAAATTGAAATATTTTGGTCACTTGAAACATCACACAAGTTTAGAGAGAACAATAATGGAGGGGTATATGCCTGGGAAGAGAGGACGAGGAAGGCCAAAGAGAAGATGGATGCAGGATGTGGCGGATGATCTCCAGATGGATGTATCATACATGGGACATTTTGCTTATGATTGAGAGGTGTTCCGGAAGGTTGTTATGGGAGCGAGGTTCTGCAAAGGACATGCTACTGAATGAATGTAATATTAACCACATTATTGAATGAGTAACAACTGGTCTAGAGATATGGGATTAGCTCAATACATCTCATGGCGTGAAAATGGATTCTTTATTTAACTATAGCTAAGTGACATAAACTATCATTACACAACAAAATAACATCACAAAACATTCACTAACACCACAGCACACATACTAACACTACATTACATCATATGCACTAATATTTATGTTGTATGCCAATATTACACATCACGTGAGCTTACATCACAGCTCATATATTAATACATAAATGTTCACAAACACTAATATCCCATCACATATACTAACATAACACCATATACACTAACACATCATGCACATTAACAACACATCATGCACATTAACAACACATCATGTTGTAACAAGACATGGTCTTGCAGACACACATATCCAATTGTCCACAAACCAACACACCTTGGTTTTAAACATCTCGTCTGGCACATTTTGCATAGCACTCCTCAGCCACCCCTCCAGGCTTTTGGCAAAGTTTCTGATTGCTTGTGTTAGGGAACCTATGGCCAGACACATTGTAAAAACATGCAATACTGTCAAGATTACTGGGAAAATGTTTAACTTCTACACTCCCAGAACATTCTGCAGCAGACGCCCAAAGGAAATAACTACAATGAAATAAGTATTAGAATGCTGCTTTCAAAGACATATAATAAATACACTGTCTTCTTCTTCTTACGTTCTTGAGACTTCTAGTGGAGTATACAGACCAACAACCAGGCATGCCAACTCCTGTGTAGGCCAGCACATGGTTGGCTGCATGTTGGCTGAATTTTGTTCTAAGATGTGAGACAGCCAGCCTCTGATCAACCATCTTGTACAATCCACACAGGAAGCCTACACTGTTACTGTTGTTGACTTTCCCCTTTGGGGCAGTGATAACGTACAGACAAACATACACTGCTTTGTATATTAAAACATCTGGCGAGACTTCTTTAGTATGCTTTGACTAAATTTTAAAAACGTGTAATAACACACAAAGTGTTGCTTGATTAGTTAGTTAGTTAGTTAGTCGACAGGTCATCCTCATTGCACATCGAACCATTTAGTCCATAAGTGCTCGGATCCCTTCCTCAGCAAATCCCGCAGCGTGTAGCGGCTAACGACACCAGTTCTGTGTTGGTTTATCAGTCTTCTTTGGCTTCCTGCGTAGTGTTCTTGTTTGGCCACCCCTCTTTTACTTTTAATTTGCTATTCTCGCAGTCTGGCCATGGTTGTAGATTCACAGTCATCACTTGGTTCTCACAAAAGTCTTACTTCTCGTAGAGCATTCAGAATGTCAGCCTGGTCCATGGCGCGTCAGCCCTCTACATTTGCGTTACCTGCGAGCTTGTCAGCCCGCTCATTCCCTTGTACTCCCGCAAGCCCTGGCACGAAGATGAAACTAATCTTTGCCAGCCGAGACCGAGATCCCCCCCATCTCTATCCTCTTGAGCATGTTCACTGAGTCGCTAAGGAAACATGCCCTAGTGAATGTATGTGTCAGCAAGTAAAGCAATAACATGGCTCGAGACACAGAGTACTGCTTGATGCACACAGACAATGGCTGATTACACATGACCCAACCTTCCTCACTGCCTGCCATCTCCCAGTGCAGCAACTCCAGTGAATCGCTTTGTAGACTTGTTTATGATGGACAAGGTTTTGCAGCTGAAGTGTTCTACAGGATGAGGTGGCCAGTCCCATGCCAACCCTCCTTAATGGCCTCCTATGACATGCATGATGGATTAGTATTGCTGTTCTTTGTTTCACTTATGGTCTCCCATCACACACAAGTGATTTTTTTTAAATCTAGTATATGTGATGTGAATGTCTATCACTTTACCTTCCTAGAATTGTATTTTTTAATGTTGCATGTCTTTGCAGGATGTCACGATTTTTAAATATTTTGTAAGGCCATTTTGTGTTCAGCGGTTTGCCATTTTTTTTCTTAATGTGAAGTAACAGTTGAAGTGCAGCTGGCCGGTGTGTTTATGGCATGGGAAATATACTGTTGTGGTTTCTGAGATGAATATTGCCCCAGTATGTTATCAGACCTGATAACACATGGACGACAACACTGAATACAAGATGATACATAAAACACATGTGTATGTGGTTCTGTCACGTATGTGGTTCTTCTTCTTCTTCTTCTTCTTCGTTCATCCAGAGTTTTTTGGGGGATGTGATTGCGTTGTGCTTGTTTACAGCAAAGCTGCGTTCTTGTGCCGTTAGGCCGACACATCCGACTTCTGCGGGCATTTGTTGACCGGGTTAACCATCCCAGGGGTATGTGGTTCTGTCATGTATGTGGTTCTGTTGTGTATGTGCTTCTGTTGTGTATGTGCTTCTGTCATGTACTCACTAGGAATTGGCCTCAGAACATCGGGAATGAGCACCTCAACTAAGGCCTGGTAAAATGTATAGTCTGACTTCCGGACCCAGTTCACAATCGGCTCAAAGCGGCACAGCATGTACAGCCTCTCCTTGGGCATGCGTTTCTCCATCTTCTCAAACGGCTCCAGGCTCCTGCACAAACAGATGGGTGACGTGAAACAGCATTGACAGACACGATATTCATCACAGAAAGATACAGTGCTTGGAGAAGAGAGAGACCCTGGTGTTGCCGTCACAGGGTTTCTGTTGTTGCTACCCCTGAGTTGACATTATCACAGTGTGTACACACAGACAAACACCACATGTTGAGTGTGTACACACAAACACCACATGTAGAGGGTGTACACATAGATAAATATCACATGTTGAGCATGTACACACATACAAACACCACATGTTGAGCATGTACACAAACACCACATGTTGAGTGTGTACACACAGACAAACACCACATGTTGAGTGTGTACACACAGACAAACACCACATATTGAGCATGTACACATGACAAACACATGTTGTGTACACATAGACAAACACCACATGTTGAGTGTACACACAGACAAACACCACATGTTTAAGTGTGTACACACAGACAATCACCACATGTGTACACACAAACACCACATGCTGAGCATGTACACATGACAAACACCACATGTTGAGCATGTACACATGACAAACACCACTTGTTGAGTGTGTACACACAAACACCACATGTTGAGTGTGTACACACAGACAAACACATGTGTACACACAGACAAACACCAGTTGTGTACACACAGACAAACACCAGATGTTGAGCACGTACACATGACAAACTCCACATATTCAGTATGTGCACATGACAAACTCCACGTTCAGTGTGAACATAGACAAACACAGATGTTGAGACTTACGGAGAATCTGGTGAAGGGTTTCTCCAGAAGATCTGCCAAAGATTCTCAATCAGGTTGAAGTGCAGATTGACAACAACATCAACAACAGCCTGCAGAAAGACACCCATTGTAACATGACTTGGTTGTGTTCATGACTTGTTTTTGGTGGCTTTACTGGAAGGAACCATGGACATCTCCGATCTATTGTAACATTAATTTTTTGTTTTAATTGTTTTTGGTCTCTTCACTGGCAGGAGCTATGGGCACGAAGCTCGTGGTGTACTACACAGGCCATGGGTTAATTTATGCACTCCATAATTCAGTTCACAACTACAATTACTGTTCTGAGACCCCTGGTGATTGCTGCTGGATCTGTTACGGTGTTTATGCCCTGTTTGAGGCTTTCGGCAGGCCAGTCTGCGGAAACACGACCACGCTGTATGGGATACACAAAAGTTAGTTGCACGTCCTTTACAGAACGTAGCAGTCAACCCCAGCATTTTTCAGCTGTTTGTGATTTCTTGGCAAGTTTACATTTAGTAGTTTTCCATTGCTTTCCGAATGACCAGCACTCATACCTTTGTATGGAAACCAACATGACACAGTTTGCTGCCAAATTGCCTGCAGCCGTGTTTTGACCGTCAGATTATAAATTGCATTTGTAAGCCCTTCACCACAGAGCCGCAAATGGGAAATAACCTGGTGCAATAAAGTTGATTCTCCAGCCTGACTCTTGTAACTGGCAAGAACCTGGTCAAATATTTGTGTCAGCTCCAGGATACTAAATACTGGAATCAACTATTTTGTTTCACCTCAGGGGACAGAGTGGCGTAGAAATATGTCTGCCTACTAATGCATGCAGATGTGGTTCGATTCAGGTTGTGAACAGTATAGATTCTTACAAGGTAAGGAAAGGATAGTCTGCTGCCCCGTAATGCCGCAGTAGTGGATCAGATATCTAGCCTGCTAAGACAAGGATGAAAACACCTGGATGACTCCTGTGTGCGTTACACACATTCAACATTTCTAGGCAGTTGGAAATTGAAAAAGGGCAGGCCAAACAAGCAAGTGTTGAAGCAAAATGTCCAAATATAAAAATCCACCAAAAAATTAATAGTTATGCCACATGATTCTAATGAACATATATTTGGATCTTGTCAGTGATACAGAGTCCATGCACTGTTCTGAGATTCTCCTTGTGTGAGCTATGGAAGGAGACTGTGGCACTCACAGAAATATCTGTGTGCAATGAAAGTAATCCTTGACTATATTTGTCAAAGCATCCTCAATTATACGAGGTCTAGTCAAAAGAATCCAACCTTAATTTTTCATGTGGACACAAATGAAGCACGAGAAGTGTCCTTTGGCAGCAGAAAGGTGTAAAGGATCTTTAAGCACACACATGCATTTTTTCTCAGCATCAGAGAACATCAGTGGCTAGCAGCCAGCCTGTAAATGGGTTTGGAGAATGCCCATTGGATTTCATTTGTCTCGAAATAACAGGATTTGAACAGCAGCAATGCATCAAGTTTTGCCAATAGCTTGCTATATCCAAGTGGAAACCATCCGGAAAGACCCAAAAGGCTCTTTTGGTGATGATGCCTTGATTATCACATTAATTAAGGATTGGTACAATCCTTTCCAATATGGCCGCACTTCAGTGGAGAATGGGTCATGTTTTGGTCAACACTCGACAAACTGAAATGAAGTCACTGACCAAGTGTGAACTTTGGTTATACACAACCGTCGTGTACCCATCCAACAACTTTAGGCCACGGTGGGCTTAAGCACTGGTTCTGTAGGCTCCACTTTGAGGGATGATTTGACCATGTGGAGTGTCCATGAAATTTGTGCCAAATCTGTCAACACTGTATCAGAAGTAAGTCTGTCTGGAAGTCTTGCAGGACACGCAGGACTGTGTCAACATCGACCCCGACTTCCTGAACACCGTGATCACTGGTTGGGTCGTGGCTTTATGGGTACGACCAGGAAACCAAGGTGCCATCATCAAGTGAAGACATTCATCATCCTCAAGGCCAAAAAAACAAGGCTGGTGTGTAGCCACACCAAAGTCTTGTTGGATATTTTCTTTGACTCCTGTGGAGTGGTGCTCATGGACAAAACCTCACCAGAGTACTACCTGAAAGTCATGAATCATCTCCGTGATGCAGGTGACGCAAACGAACGGATCAGTGTGTAACGGGAGTATGGCAGCTTAATAACAACAGCTCACCCTCCCATTCTTCACAACCCGATTCAGACTTTCTTGGCCCAACACAAAATTTCTCTGGTGTATCAGTCTGTCCACTCTGCCAACATGACAACACAACATTTCTCTGGTGTATCAGTCTGTCCACTCTGCCAACATGACAACACAACATTTCTCTGGTGTATCAGTCTGTCCACTCTGCCAACATGACAACACAACATTTCTCTGGTGTATCAGTCTGTCCACTCTGCCAACATGACAACACATTTCTCTGGTGTATCAGTCTGTCCACTCTGCCAACATGACTGTTACCCCATTTGCTGTTTCCCCTAAGCTGAAAATGACCTAGGTAAAGTCACATGGAGACATTATGCAAAATGCAATGGCCATGCTGAACTCAATTCCCAAAGAGGTCTTCATGAAATGCTTCCAATAATGAATAATGTCACGACTGCTGGGAGAAGTGTGTATAGCCTAAGGAGAAACTTTGTAGAAGATTAGTCTCTCAAACCTCCAGGTAACTGTACCTTTCCCACCCCAAGGCTTTTTGAACAGACAGCATAGCTGAGCTATTACATCAATGGGAGCCGCGATGGCACAGAGGTTAGCATGCTTGCCTGCCAGCCTGGAGGTCTAAATCCCCATCAAAACAGATGGCACAGAGGTTAGCATACTGGCCTGTCAGCCTGGAAGGTGGGGATTTACCTCATCAAAACAGATAAAAACTGGCCTGAGCTTCTGGCAGAACCCAGCCTAAAGCCAGGAAATGTCCTGGAAAGTGGAGGTAAACAGCATTATACTGACCTCATCAGACAACAAGCACTATTTGGTCTAAACAAACATGGGTTAGCACCACCACGCCCCAAGACATATAAGTGTTCTGTACTTTTTTAACACACCCACTGAGTGCCAATTGGTCAATAAAAACATGGGTTTAGCACCATATACCCAATAGACTCCAAAGCATGTGAAATGATCTTTTAATACATCAACAGCCATGCCCTGGTTCAAGGGTCAGCAGTTACAGAAAGTATTTCCTGCCCGTCCATCTTCAGTTGCCCCAACGCTAGATGCCTTCACTACCAACATCGGGGCTGCCGAGGTCACGTCAGAGCCAGCCTCTACACTGGACCCAATCTTGGGGCAGCTCTGGGTGGGGCTGCCTATCCCCAGGTTCCTTGGATCACCATGCCTCTCTGCATATGCTAAGTTCCAGGGTCAATCCTGCACACATCCCGCTGGTCTCCGAGCTTGGAGAGGGGAACGATAGCTCAGTAACACAGCCCCCCCCCCCCCCCCCCACCATGGAGACAGTACTTGTTGGTACCATAAAGCAGGTAAAGTAAACGACTGTTGACACACCATGAGGTTTATTGGGTATATGGTGCTAGACACATATTTTATACAGACCAATCAGCTCTCAATGGGTCATGTGATCAATATCACGACAGAAGCCTTTACTCTCCAAGACATTTCCTGGTCCCCATTACAGACTAGCAGCCCAGGTCGAATTTTAAACAAAATCACCACAACGGAGGCTTGAACACATGGCCACCAGGCAAGCGTGCTTAGATGCCAGGTTAGGAGGGAAATCTCTACACAAACCATGCCCCAATGGAAGCCCCATTCAGGCCTCAGATGACCTGAATGTCAATGAATCAGACAAAGACAAAACTCAGATCCCAGAAGATTCATGACAAACTGGTCAGCTCTCCCACCATCTCCATCCCCTGCGTGTCCAGGATGGTACACCCACTTAAGGGTTAAAGGCAACAAGTGCCACCACCATATCTACTTAAGTTCACACCGGCTGGAAGATCTATCCATGCCACAGTCACCTACTTTGTGAAACCAAACACTTTCTCTCCTCTTTGCTCTTGTGAAGTAATGTCTACATAGGATGTATTGTTCTCCTGATGTATACTTCTTAAGAGCTCTTCAAGCCTCCTAAATGATGTTTATCTCTTTCCATCAATGTTCAGCCCACTATGGACTGCCAGATACCAGCAGCATTTGCTTGTCTGCCTTGCCTACTTGCCAACATCTACACAAGGGCAGTAGGCATAATCTCAATTTACATAAATGACCACACAGTCTGTTTTGTGACCAATTCTACTGCAGAACAAGATTGTATGATTTGCTAAGTCAAGTCCATTGTGGTATTGCTGGAAACAGATGTAAGTCCCTACAGATTGTTCTCATTGATTGTTGTAATAGCGCTCTTGCCTCCCTATAGCTCTGGAATGGATGGGGTTGCTCGAGGTTTCCCCCAACCTTTGCCAGCTAAGTCAAGTTAGTGACAGTCTATCTTCTGCTTCTTCTTGCAATCACTGTCTGTAATTAAAAAGGTAAGTTCTCATGATGAACTCAGCAGATCTTTAAGCTCCATGTTAGCACCATACAGCTTAGAGCTGACTGTTGATTCAATGGGGCCAGTATGTCTTTTCCGCTTGCTGGTTCAAAGGTAAAAGCAGCCGCATAATGGCTAGATCCTTGCCTGGTGGTCCTAGGTTTGAATCCGTATCAAGGTGGATTTTCAAAACTAACCTAGGCTCCCAGGTCACTGCAGCCTAAAATGGGCACAAGAAAATGCCTGCGGAAGTTACAGCAGCTGGTGTGGTGTTAACCTCATTATCCCTGGACTGCCCATTAGTGTATACAAATATGGGCTGGGCACCATTACCCAAGAGACCTCAGTTGTGTAACAGGGTCCTTTCCTTACTTACAGAGGACAACCCTGCAGCACCTGTTCAACAGTTCTGTATGTCTAGTCCGTACGTACACATGGTGACACTTATTCAGTCTGTTATGCCTCACCCAGAATGTCTTTATCTGAACTTATAATTAAAAACCAAAAGTAATGTCCACGGACAAAACTACACACGCCAGCTGCACATCACAATTAACAATGAAGGAATAGAAACTGTCACAAACTTTAAATATTCTGGCTAAACAATCGACAACATTGGATACTGTTGACAGGTGTCAGAAGCTGGCTGGACATGGTCATGCAGAGGTAAAACTGTTAAGAACCTACGGCATAACATCAGTGAACAGGTTAAAATATCATCATTGAGATTATGCATCTTTCTTGCAGCAACATAGGGATGTTAATCATGGACCATTCCACAATCAATTAAAACCAAAAGTTGGGGTTATGAGCTTAAATGTTGCAGAATATTCTTAGACTACCGTGGACCAAACAGAAGACAATTGTAGGGCTTCTTCCAGACCTGAACCTGGGAGAGCACTGGCTCATAACAACCATCAAGTCTGGGAAGCTGAACTGTAGCCATATTAAACATCAGTGATTTGGAGAGAACAGTGATAGAAGATGTAGTTCCTGGATTAACAATGGCAGGAGACTGACCAGCAGTTGAGTTGAGCGAAGAACCGACATCACTGCACTCAGTACATTTCCCCTCATTCAATAGCCAGCAAAGAGTCACACTGCTAATCTTTCTGCATATCATTCTCTCCATATATGGGTTCTCAGTATGTTCCCTTGCTTTCTTTACCTGGTCCCACAGGTGCCCAACCATTTGTCCATAGGTAATTTATCCCCAACCGAGAGGTTGACTAGCACAAAGATGGACACTGGACATTGCAGACACCTTGGACATGAGGCAGGGGAAATGGCCAGAGAGTGAGAAACTGTCCTGCGGGCCAAGATGAGAGCGACATTCTGCCATGGGCCTTCTAAATGGTGATGCCTGAGCTCAGTGTGTGGAAGTTATTGGGTAGTTATACAATTCAATCAGATGGCTTCCACTGCAGTTGGTTATGAACTTTGTTAGATGGACTGTCTGCTTTCATCATGCCCTAAATGGGACAGGTAAAGATCTTTTAAAGCCATGCCGGTAGAGCTACACGACAAAGCAACATAGGACAAGAAATCAGATATGGCTGTATCATAATAACAACACAAAAGAAACAAACAAAGAAACAGAATGAAAATTCACAATGTACATTTAATCAGGCACCTCTGCATGCTCCCTGTACATTTTTTCAAATGTGTTCACGTCATCCACTCCAAGTCCTTCAGGCAACGGGTAGGACCTGCTGTTGACACTACCAAAGGATGGAAGAGCATGGGAGACATCTCCGAGGAAATGGCTGTGCTGAGGCTGCTGTTGGGAGTGTGCTGCGTCCGTCTGGCCGGTCTGACCCACAGACTGGCCTGTGTCATCGTCTGCTCCATCCTGTTTATGACTGGCTAATCTGTCAACAGAAAGGAATTCAATGATACTTCATGCAACTGTGCACACAGAAACATGAGTTTCATCTTCAACAGCACCTCTGGGATTAATCCAACTTGATACAAGAGGTCCCAGAGGTCTGGACAAGTCCAGGTGTCCAGTCTACTACTGTCCATATCAGCCCTTGTTTGCCATTTGGCATATCGCAGGTACTATACTATGTGAGTTTCGTAATTCTGTTCTGTAAAGCTGCATTACTTTGTGTTATTTTATACTGTTTACATTTCCACAGCTTTACCGCAGTTCCACCAAATGTTATGCCATTTAGAAAGAACAGTAAAGCAAGGCAAGGTTCCTGGGAGAAGAGGGGAGGCCGACCAACATGGCAGTGGACACAGGCCATAGAATGCATGAGGCTGGGGAACTGGCAGGGGATCAAGAGTCCTTCCAGCGGGTTGTGGTCAGAGCAATGTGTGCTGAAGATGGCTGCCTGATGATAATTATGCTGTTGTTTCACATTTTAAAAAAAACAACATATATATGGCCATACTCAGTATCTTCATCACGCCTCAATTGGATGTAAACTGGTTTATTGTACTGTAATCTTTTCACACTTAAACACAGGATAGCACAAACATACAATAAAGCAGAAGCTATCAACATGTGCTTATACAAATAAACAGGAAGACTTTCATGGTAGGACAAGAAAACAGATAAAGTAGTGAAGTATCTCAACAACTGGGATTAAAGACAACATCAATGAATGGGATCACAGTCAGACAATTCAGGCACTTCAGCCTTAAAAAGACAGCTCATAGCTAAAGTATGCACTGGGGGGAAAGCACGCAAGGGGCAGACAACATTACACATGAGTGTACAACATCAAGAGATGGATTGGGACAAGCCTGTAAGAATAAACTATGAAGACACAGGGCAGCGAGTGTTGAAGACTTATTACGACCGACCTATGCAGAGATGGCATTCGTTGATGATAAAGATTACAAAGAACCTCCCTGAAATAAACTGCAGGTGGATCTGCTTAAAAACAAAACTTCTTCCTACAATCTCTACACATTCAGCTTCTTCCCCACACCACGGCTGCCAACCTCATACTTCAACATCCATGGATGATCTATGGATTATGCTTCTGTATGTACATCCAAGCTATGTGACACATCCGACCAAGAGAGTAGATTAAAATGTGACGCTTTTGACAAGTCATTCTGTCACTACTCCTGTATCTCTGTCATTCATTTGAAAGTAACCTCCAATTTGTCATCCTGATAGTATGCAAATTTCCTATGGTAAGACACAGATGGGAAACCTGAATACTGAACAAACAGCTGAAAAGCACATATCTGCCTTTGAGCATTAATGTTACAGAAAAGTATTAGAAATTCCCGAGATGTACAAGAAAGCACGCAGACCTACCCAACAAGAACTTGATATTCAACAAGATTGGTTGTTACAACAAACAAAAATAAGGCCTTCCTTATGTTACACCACTCTACGCATGTAACAAAACAGTCACTATGTGATAGAGTCACAGATCTCTTCCTTATGTTACACCACTCTACATATGTAACAACACAGTCACTATGTGATAGAGTCACAAATCTCTTCCTTATGTTACACCACTCTACACATGTAACAACACAGTCACTATGTGATAGTCACAAATCTCTTCCTTATGTTACACCACTCTACACATGTAACAACACAGTCACTATGTGATAGTCACAGATCTCTTCCTTATGTTACACCACTCTACACATGTAACAACACAGTCACTATGTGATAGTCACATATCTCTTCCTTATGTTACACCACTCTACACATGTAACAACACAGTCACTATGTGATAGTCACACATCTCTTCCTTATGTCACACCACTCTACACATGTAACAACACAGTCACTATGTGATAGTCACATATCTCTTCCTTATGTTACACCACTCTACACATGTAACAACACAGTCACTATGTGATAGTCACATATCTCTTCCTTATGTTACACCACTCTACACATGTAACAACACAGTCACTATGTGATAGTCACAAATCTCTTCCTTATGTTACACCACTCTACACATGTAACAACACAGTCACTATGTGATAGTCACAGATCTCTTCCTTATGTTACACCACTCTACACATGTAACAACACAGTCACTATGTGATAGAGTCACAAAT
Source organism: Cepaea hortensis (assembly GCA_963921405.1). NCBI lineage: Eukaryota > Metazoa > Mollusca > Gastropoda > Stylommatophora > Helicidae > Cepaea > Cepaea hortensis. The sequence goes on from OY992893.1 coordinate 93,096,570, forward strand.
CTCTTCCTTATGTTACACCACTTTACACATGTAACAACACAGTCACTATGTGATAGTCACAAATCTCTTCCTTATGTTACACCACTCTACACATGTAACAACAGTCACAATGTGACAAGTCACAAATCTCTTTCTCACATCACACCACTCTACAACATGCATCATGACACACAGGTATACTCACTTTTTGCTGGTGTACATTGGTTGCTGCCGGAGTGCCATTGTCTGGTCGTCAGTAAACTGGTTCAGTGACGAGCTGGCTCTGATACGGATACCATAATAGTGGTACTTGGAGTTGCCCCTGAGGACATTACCACACAGGGTTAGAAGTCAATAACCTAACAGCCAGCTCTGGAATTTCTTCAGACCTTATATCTAATGAGTTGCCTTCTTCACACTGAAGGTTGTCAGTCAATGGCTCTTTATCCCCACTTGAAGTGTATTGGGTTCATGGTGCTAGGTCCATATTTTGATAGACCAACTGGTACTCTGTGGGTGATGTATCCAGTACCTCACCAGCCACCTCTACTCCCATATCTTGATAGATCACCTGGTACTCTGTAGGTGATGTGTCCAGTACCCCACTAGCTGACTCTACTTCCTAGAATATCTCCTGGTGTCGACCTGGGAGTCCTGGTCCCACTCACATTAACTCTCAGTTCACAATCAAGACATAAGCCTACTGCATGAGAAACAACTGTAACTATATTTAATACTTACAGAACAGACGGACACAGTATCGGAGGCTGACTTGTTCAAACTTCCAATATAATGAAGGCAGTATTTATTGGCTGGGACTTGTATCAGATGTCTGTTTCATTCTGTCCTGGTTGTATTTATTGCATATTTCTTCTTCATGTTTCCCTCGAGGGGAGTGCATCACACCTCACATGTCAGTGAGCCCAATGTTAGCTGGTATTTATGCCAGGTTGGCTTCCACTAGGTGGACTACATTCAAGGTAATGGGCTCTATCTAGTCATTGATAAGTTTTCTTTCCTAGCCACGTTGTCAGATCTTTGTGTGCCCAACTACTTGGCATTTTAAAGTGCACAATTTGCACTCAGGATCTCCTGTTTTTCTGGTCTTACCAGAAGGCTAGGGATTCCAGCTCACTCCATCCATCCATCATGTGCTATGCCGGTAAGCGTGGGCGGTCATGTTTTGCTATCTCAGTCGATCACCAGAGTCGTGGATCAGCTCCATGTTCTTGTCTCGACCATGCCATGTGGCCAAGCCATCCAGGTATTTTTGCCTCTAGGTCTTCCTCTTGGTCTGTTCCCTTCGATCTTACCAGTTGTCACCAAGTTCTCCAATCCATTTCTTCTCATAACATGGTCAAAAAATTTTGACTGTCTGCATCTAATGTCTCTAATCAGTTTACGATCTTCGTTTGTTTCTTGAAGGACCTGTTCATTGGTCTTTCTGGCTGTCCATGGTATTCTTTGCATTTTCTTCAGAAACCACATTTCTACACCCATCAGATGTTTTTCAGCTTGACTGCTTATTGTCCAAGCGTCACATCCATATAAAAGTACAGGTTGACGGTGCTCCAGCTCACTACTACCCAAGAAATCAGGAGGACAGGTATACCATTAGACACCATTGGTCCTGGTAAAGAATTTGAGCCCTGTGTTGGGTTTTGAACCGCGTACCTTCTAAGTCTGAAGTGGACACCATAAGCTCTTAGTCGCACTTCACTGCAGTCAATGATTGTGTGACCACAGTTTAACGACCCACAAACAACTTTCTCTCAAACTTTAACTGTTGATACAAACTCAACAAGGGATATTGTCAAACTTTAACTATCAGTGAAAACTCAACAAGGGAAATCGTCAAACTTTAACTATCGGTGAAAACTCAACAAGGGAAATCATAAAACTTAACTATCAGTGAAAACTTAATAAGGGAAATAGTCAAACTTTAACTATCGGTGAAAACTCAACAAGAAAACTCCAAACAATTGTCCCTCAAACTGAACTTTACATGAAAACTCAATAAGAAAGGAAAACACTGCATCAAACATGTCACCCCCACAGTATTCAAGAGTTACAAAGATACCACAGAAGTGGCCTACAGAGCTATCCGTGGGAGACACAGCAAAGCATGGTTAAATAAGAACACGTCAGAAGTCATGGCTGGAATCTCTTTAAAAGACAAAGAATACTTTAAAAAGAATGTCATAGAAGTGGTTTTTGTTACCCCAAGGAACATAAATAAAGTTATATAAAGATACAACATGAGTCAATCTAATATGAGCATTACAAATGTCCACAGTCTATTATTCATGTTCATCATTAGATCTTGCATTACTCAAACCCTTTCTGTCCCATGCAAAGTACCAAGTGTGATCACTTATTGTCAGTGTGTATCAAACAATGCATGGTGTGTTACTGCATCTTCCACATTTGGTCTGAACATGCTAAAGAAAGCTGGTTAGACATCCTAACATGCAGCACAGTACATGCTTTTTCATGCCAATTTAGACATCAGCAAATTCTTCTGGAAATGAAAGAGTTCCCCCTTGATTAAAAATAACCAACAATACATCTTAGACATTGTACACATTGTCACCTGGTGCCAAGACGCCGTGTGCGTAAGCCCAGAAACACAGATCGTATCAACTTGCCAAACGAAGCAGGGTTCATGGGGTCAAGTCCTTGTTCCTGGCAGTGCCGCAAGTAATGGTAATAGAGTGTACTTCGTGGCAGACTAACACCTTCGGCTGTCTCGTAGTTGTCGATGAGCCACTGCACCTGTACACATCACAAACACAACAATTAAGGCTGCAGTGAACATTTGGTATCCTGGTCTGGTCAGGGGCTATTTTCACAGTTGAACCAATGTTACGATAGCTCTGTGAGATGCTATTTTCACAGCTTACCCATTGTTATGATAGCTCTGTGAGATGCTATTTTCACGGTTGAACCATTGTTATGATAGTTCTGTGTGGTACTACTTTCACAGTTGAACCAATGTTACGATAGCTCTGTGAGATGCTATTTTCATGGTTGAACCATTGTTATGATAGCTCTGTGTGGTACTACTTTCACAGTTGAACCAATGTTATAATAGTTCTGTGTGGTACTACTTTCACAGTTGAACGAATCTTATAATAGTTCTGTTCTAAGTTTTGTCAGCCCTGACATCATCAGAGACTCCACCTACTGCCTTCAAGCCCAGCCCATCTCGATCTTCCTGAGCATACCCACTGAGAAAGCATGGCTGGGTGAAAGTCCGTCTCCAGCCAGGCTAATGCTTCAGTTCAACCCGAAGCTGCCACTCTCTCAACATTCTCACAGATTCAACATGCTATCAAAGCCATGTGAACTAACATGGTAACGCAGCACCCATTTCTACATTCTTCTTCATAGCTTCTTACAGTACATGCTGTGTGCTGTCGGTGATCACGTCTGTTCACAGCCTTCTGTTTCACGCTTTGTCAATCATTTCTGATACTACAAATTAAACCCCTAATATCTGTATTCATTTCAGAAAGCCAAAACCTATAAATGTTTAATCCAATTAGTCACAACAGGCATATCATGCACCAGAAGCTGACAGAATTGGTTATGTATAAGTACTAAGACTCAGATGTCTGTTCACAGTTAGTTGCATGTCCTTTTACAGGAAGTCACTGTCAACCCTAGCATCGTTTGGCTGCTTGTGATCTTCTAGACCTGTTTATATTCTGTGTGGAGGGGTTATAAATGCAATTCCTAATCCTGCATACCACGTTTGAAACACAGCTTGGGTTGGTTTCCCATACAAAGGTATGAGTGCTGTTTGTTCACAAAGCAATGGCAAACTATTAAACATAAACTTGCCAAGAAATCATGAATAGCCAAAAAATGATGGGTTTGACTGCAACATCCTGTAAAGGATATGCAGTTAACTTTTATATTCAGTAGTTTGCCATTGCCTTCTAAACAGCTGACAACCTAGCATTGTAACATCAACACCAAGCTGTCTGCTCCCATTTGGCCTGTCGCTGACTGGGAACCCAGTGTGTGGGGCTGGGAACCCAGTGTGTGGGGCTGGGAACCCAGTGTGTGGGGCTGGGAACCCAGTGTGTGGGGCTGGGAACCCAGTGTGGGGATTGTTTAACTGCATTCTCTACCCCTAAACCACAGCCGCTGACTGGGAACCCAGTGTGTGGGTATTATTTAACTGTGTTCACTACCCCTAAACCATAGCCGCTGACTGGGAACCCAGTGTGTGGGTATTATTTAACTGTGTTCACTACCCCTAAACCACAGCCGCTGACTGGGAACCCAGTGTGTGGGGATTATTTAACTGTGTTCACTACCCCTAAACCACAGCCGCTGACTGGGAACCCAGTGTGTGGGGATTATTTAACTGTGTTCACTACCCCTAAACCACAGCCGCTGACTGGGAACCCAGTGTGTGGGGATTGTTTAACTGCATTCTCTACCCCTAAACCACAGCCGCTGACTGGGAACCCAGTGTGTGGGGATTATTTAACTGTGTTCACTACCCCTAAACCATAGCCGCTGACCAGATGTCTGCATTCACTCTACAGTCATGGCAGACAAACCTGAAGACAATCATGCCAAGACACAAAGGTTGACGCTGTTTAAACAACAGTCATTGACAGGAAAACACAGCTAACAGATGTCATCAACGCACACACATAAGCACCACCAACCACGTAATGGTTAACATCAAATCTGTTTTGGCTTGCAACAACATCATACCAGAAAATAACATGCAAAACAAAGCACACACAAATTACACAAACCATTAGCCAATAAAGATGCACAAGTTAATTAAAGGTATGCACAAGTGCATGAGAAAACTGAACAAGTGTAGTCATGGAAATATATCTTCAGTGTTGCATATGGGGCTGATGAAGCACATAAACACACTATGTATGTTTTAGGTCAAATGTGAAAACATTTCAGTCAAATGTGAAAACATTTCAGTCAAATGTGAAAATAATTCAGTCAAATGTGAAAACATTTCAGTCAAATGTGAAAACATTTCAGTCAAATGTTAAAACATTTCAGTCAAATGTTAAAATAATTCAGTGAAATGATAAAATATTTCAGTCAAATGTTAAAATATTTCAATCAAATGTTAACATATTTCAGTCAAATGTTAAAATATTTCAAGCTCCTGCTTTCATTCCCACTTGGGGCAGTAGAAGAGAAACATTACAGGCAAACAAAGAAGAGGAATGTAAACCTTCATGTCTGTAAACAGTTGGAGAGCAAGAGATACAGAAACATCAGACTGCCCACTGTCCATACAATATGTCTGGGGACAACTCACAAGGAATATACAGGGTGTATTTTTAATGACTGTGCAGTGTTTTAAAATATTGCCGGTCCAAGTTTTGTATTTACCCTCTGTAAAGTTATGAAACATAACAGGTAAATACAAATCTTGGACCAGCGATATTTTCAAACACTGCACAGTCATTAAAAATACACCCTGTATTAATGTTTTAGCAATGTAGAACTGCTGCTGGCAAGACACCAACGAGCAGACACCAACTATTCAAAACAGGCAGTCAAAGTAAAGAGTGCTTTCCCGTGCCCTGAGCCATCTTGGATATACAGTGCTAGCTCATCGACACTGCAAGGTACAAGAGGAACAAAAAGAGACGAGATGAGATGAGAGCTAACCCCATTTTTCTACAGACTAACTGGCACTTTGTAGATGATGTGGCCATTATTATGCATTAGGGTTCCAAATGTTGCTGTATGTAGCCGAGGCGCGGTGTTGGGGTGAGCGCCCAACATTGCTCAAATACCTCAATGGCTCGTGAATACATAACCTATGCAGCAAAAGTCCAACTCCTGGCCTTCACGTGGCGGACCTGTTTAAACTAACAGGAGAAGGGGCGACGGCGAGTCTCTGGCGCCGGAAAATAACCAGTATGCACGTACATGCATGCGCAGACAGGTGTGTGCGCGCGTACACATCTACACTCGAGCGAGACCACAGTCTGCTCTAGCAAAGAAAGGTGCTGAAGACGGAGGCAACCAGCCAAGAGGCGCACCACAGAAATCAGGATGCCACGCAATCACGCAAAATGGAATATGTCGACTACTGCTAATCGTTATGGTGCTCGCCCTGCTTTGGACCCCCAGGCAGGTGCAGTGCCGGGCCCTATGTCTCGAAAGGGTCCAACCCCAACTACTGGAGGTCCTTCTCAGATGTCCTGTGGAGCCAGGGGACATGAGAATAGGACGACTGGCCATACTAAACGAAGACTTAAAATAATGCACTGGAATGCGGAGGGAGTCAGCAACAAAAAAATAGAATTAGAAAAAATCTTGGACCAAGAAAAAGTAAGCATATGTTGCTTGCAAGAAACTCACCTCAATGAAAATATAGCCTTCAAAATCAGAGGCTACCAGTGTTACCGATCTGACCGAAAGAACAGGCGAAAAGGTGGGATACTGACCCTTGTAAGAAATAACATCATGGCTTCCCAAATCAAAGTCTACATGGAAGGGGCTGAGTATCAGACACTTAAACTTAAGACAGGCAATACAGATCTACATCTGATCAATTACTACTGTCCAAGTGACCGCCCACAGGCACTGGACACTCTACCACTAAAAGAAAAAATGATTGTGTGTGGCGATTTCAACAGCCACTCGCAGAGCTGGGGCTATGATCACATGGACCAGAGAGGAGAGAGACTGGAAGACTGGCAAGATGAGAATAGATTCATGTTGATTAACAAGCCGTCCGACCCACATACTTTCTACTCGAGATCATGGCACTCTACAACTACACCTGACCTGGCTTTTCATTCACCAGACCTGGAGTGGAACATTACACGAACTGTTGGGAAACAACTTGGTGGCAGTGACCATCGGCCAGTCTTTCTAACCGTAGAAAATGAGCTTGTAAGTGAAAGCAGCACCCTCTCGAGGTGGAACTACAAGAAAGCAGACTGGGCAATGTACAAGCATCGCACCAGCATACTGGTTAGAAACCTGAACACTGAGAAAGACATAAATAAAGCAGTTGAAGAGTTTGGGAAATGCATACTACAGGCAGCGCGAGAAACAGTAACAAGAGGAGCCCGTAAACAATATAAACCCTACTGGAGTAGTGAACTGGAACAGTTGCATAATGATGTTGAAGTGTGTAGAAAGCAAGCAGAGGCCACACCCAGCCAAGAGCACCACAATAAATTCCAGCATGCAAAAGCCAAATTTCAAAGGGCCAAGCTGCAGGCTAGACGGAAAAGCTGGCAGGAGAAAACGGAGTCTCTGAACTTTGAAAGAGACACAAGGAAATTGTGGAAGCTAATAAAACAGCTTAATGACGAGGGCACAGGGAGAAACTCAAAAATTGCACTACATAAAGATGGAAAAATCTTAACAAGAAAGCAAGCAGCTGACCATTTTGCGGACTCGTTCGCACAAGATAGCAATATCAAAATTAGTCCAGAGAAACAACAAGAGATTCGAGAGAAACGACAACATACAGGACAGAAGGAAATAGTACATGAGGTTCTGGAGGCACCCATCACAATCAGCGAACTGGAGCTAGCCATATCAAAACTGAAAATGAGAAAGTCACCAGGAGCTGATGGTATCTCCAATGAAATGATCAGGAACCTAGGAACAGAGGCCAAAACAAAGCTGTTGCAGATCTTCAATAACAGCTGGACCTTAGGCAGTGTTCCACAAGCCTGGAGAGAAGCAATCATGATACCCCTCCTAAAATCAGGGAAAGATGGTTCCATTGCCTCTAGCTACAGACCAATTAACCTCACCAGCTGTCTCTGCAAAACACTGGAGCGCATCATCAATCACAGACTGCAGTGGTACATTGAAAGTAAAAACATCCTTGTGCCACAGCAGGCTGGCTTTAGGCAGTGCTACTCTACGGAAGATCAGACAACCTACCTCTCTCAAGAAATTGAGGATGCATTCCAAGAGAAGAAGCTGGTGCTTGCGGCATGGATAGATCTGAAGAAAGCCTTTGACAAAGTCTGGAAAGAAGGTCTGATGAAGAAACTGAGAAACTGCAAAGTCAATGGAAGAATGTACAAATGGGTGAAAGCATACTTGCACAACAGAAGAGCCCGAGTACAGATAGACGGACTCAAGAGCAAGAAAGTACTACTGCGTCACGGTGTCCCCCAGGGCGGAGTCTTGTCCCCCACACTTTTTCTAATCTTCATCAATGATCTTGTTGCTCACCTACCGCATGGAATTAAAGCGGCAATGTACGCCGATGACCTGGTTCTATGGAGCACAAATGAATATGCATCAGTGGCCACCAGATTGCTACAAAGAGCTGTAGATACATTTGCTGCATGGGCAAATAGATGGTGTGTCAGCATAAACACTGACAAGTGCAGCACCACCCTATTTACCCTCTCTCCAAAACAAAAGGCAGGGATCATCCAGATAAATGGAACACCCCTAAGAGAAGATAAAGAACCAACATACCTTGGAGTAACATTTGATGGCAAGCTGACATGGAGAAAGCACATCAACAAAGCAGTAGCAAAAGCCAGAAGGAAAATAGCCATCCTGAGAAAGCTAAGTGGAACCACATGGGGAGCCAGTACGAAAATACTTAGCAAAGTTTACCAACAGAGCATACGACCACACCTGGAATATGGGTCAACTGCGTGGTGTTCAGCATCAAATACCACACTACAAGAGCTGGACAAGGTGCAAAATCAAGCACTTAGAGTCACCACAGGAGGGATGAGATCAACCCCTATAGTGGAAATGGAGAAGATGGGGAGGACACAGGCACTGAGTGAGCGCAGAGATACGAAAACGCTAATACAAGCAGAAAAGTTCCTCAGCTTGCCAGGCCACCCAATGAAGAACAGATTTGAAAACCTAGCTATGGGGCGGTTGAAAAGAAGTAGTTTTATCCACCAGGCTAAACGACTCTGCAGAGAAACCACTGATCTGCCCACAGTTGGTATCCCCCTAACAACTATTCCAGAGCGAACTCCATGGAAAGATGAGCATAGACTATCGTTACAAATCCAGACAAAAGTGAGAGGAATATTTGACAAGGAAGAACAGAACAGTGTGCAGCGCAGAACAGCCACTCTCAGCTTCCTTGATGAAGAATACCCACAGGACCTCTGGATCCGAGTCTACACAGATGGGTCAGCACAAAATGCTGTTCGAAATGGAGGAGCGGGAGTGTACATGGAATACCCAAATAATACTAGGGACACAGCCAGAGTACCGACAGGAAAGTACTGCCATAACTATGATGCCGAAATTGAGGCAATCAAGATAGCAACAGAGAAATTACTAAATAACAGCAATGGTACACAACCTGTGGTGCTACTAACAGATGCAAAATCAGTACTCGAGGCGCTCCTCTCTGGGAAATTGCCAGTACTAAGGACACTACTTTCTGAACTTAGCAGTCAGCATAAAGTCACCATACAGTGGATACCATCCCACTGTGGAGTACCCGGAAACGACAGAGCTGATCAATTGGCTAAGGAAGGAGCCAAAGAGGAACAGCCTGATGTGCCCGTTACATACCACCAAAAGAAAAGAATGATCAAATCAGTCAGAAAGCCACCAAAACCTGCTCAAGATGACTACCACATTATGGACAGACCAGAACAAGTCATTATTCTGCGCCTCAGAACAGGACACAATAGATTACGCAACCACATGTATACAAAATTCAAGATTGGTGAAACAGCCATGTGCACATGTGGATTGGCGTCGCAGACAGCAGAGCACATACTCCAAGACTGCCCAAAATATAACATATCTAGGCAAACCTTCTGGCCTAGAGAGACGACAGTGGAAGATAAACTCTATGGACCACTGTGTGAACTGAAAAAAAAACAGTTCAATTCATGCAAGAGACGACATTGCAGATATAGACATATTTCAAGCGAACGAAAGAAGAAGAAGAATTATGCATTATACGAGGAATCACAAAACATGGAATCAACACAATATAAATTTACATAATCAGCACGAAGAAAATACATCCAAGTTCATGAAGAACAAACTAGAAATATACACATTTTGCAGAAGTCAGAGAAGTAGAGCGGCAACTGTCTGCCAGCTCTGAGATTCTGGGTTTGTATCCCCTGGAAGCAGGACATTTTCATGGTACGGCTCCAGGGAGCACCCAGCTTCATCAAATGAGGAATTAGAACAGCAAGGCCGACTGTGGTACTAACCACACAAACCATCCAGTGCTGATTGGTCAAGACAATATGGGCCTGGCACAGTTATCCTTAATATGCCAGGATGGCACAGACAGACACAAAGTTTTATCAATGAACAAGAAAACAACAACCCACTTGTCAGATGCTGACATAAGCACTCTTTTATGTGTTTTCTATTGTTTCGTTTTTCTTGTTCATTGATAAAAACTTTGGTTGAAACCTTCATCTGTATCTGTGTGCATTTTTCCTTTCATCAGAGGTTTCCTAGTCAATATTTTATTTTTATTCTGGCTATTTACAAACCTGCTTGGTTACCAGTCAGCATCCTAACACAAATGTAGAAAATATTTGTGAAACAAAAGCACAAATTGAAAGATCCTAACATGCCCTAACATATAACACCAAAGAAAAACTATTAAAATCAAAGCACAGAACTTTTTCATAGCGTACAAGAAAATGAAACAACAAATCAAATCGACTAGCATAAAACCACAACAAAGTTACATTGGGGATAGAAGAGGTCAAACAGAGTAAGGCCATCTCACAACTGGAAATGTGTGCAGACTCAGTGTTGAGTGTTTCTAACCATCCTTCATTCACACACGGGACAGCACATTCCTGACATGCAGTGTGGGTGTCAACGACCAGACGTGAAATGTTTCCATACTGAAATGACACTAATGGGCGCATCTGATACAACATCAAGATTCTGAATTCCTTATCTTTATGTCTGTAGATCTTCTTGCAAAGATGCATATATCTAGAAGAAACACGGAAAACATCAAGATTCTGCATTCCCTATCTCTCTAAGTCCATCGCACCTTCTTGCAAGGATGTATATCTAGACAGATCATGATACAACATCATGATAATTCCCTATCTCTATGTCTTGTATATCTAGATTGATCCACTGGCGCCCTACGTGTGTCAGACCTTCCAAGCTAGGACACGGTATTCAGATGAGTACATTTAATTTTAATTAGTTTAATAGTTTAATATTGTCATAGTGTGTTTCATGTAGTTTTGTGTTGGTTTGTATTTGTTTGTCCTGTGCTGACGAAGGCTTTGACCGCAACGTCCAATTTGTCTCTTGTAGTCGTGTTTTAGTTAAGCTCACAATCTACTTCTCGTTTATTTGGGTGATTCATTCATTGCCTTGTATATCTAGACAGATCATGATACAACATCCCGATAATTCCCTCTCTAAATCCCTCACACCATCTTGCAAGGATGTATATCTAGAGGGAGCATGATAAAACATCAAGATGTTGCATGTCCTATCTCTACGTCCATCACAACGTGTAATGAGGATGTATTTCTGCTGAAGGAAGAATACACTACCAGCAAACAACAACCATGATTGTGGCCAATTTGTCAAACCTGTATTGAATGCAAAACGTAAAACAACACAACAAACAACAAGAAAGAAATCAACATTTTTGCTTCATTATCACAAAAACAGGTGGGCTTTCATATCGGAAATCCAGTTCATGTACCAAATGCTGAATATAGTATTTACACTATCTGTTAGATCCCCACTGTAGTATTTATACTGTGTTATATCATCATTGTAGTGTTTGCATTGTGTGTTAGCTCCTCAATGTTATATTTACACTGTGTGTTAGAGCCTCAATGAGGTATTTGCACTGTTTCATCACCAATGAAGTATTTATCATAGCCATAGAGGTTTGAAGTATTAGAATTTCAGATATACTAGCTCACAACATCATGAAGTCTGTGACCAGTCCCCAGTCTCGCTGTTTCTTCCTTCCCATAAAAGTGTGACTATGACCCCAAAAACCATTTAACTAGTTGGTATTGAACCCCACAGTGGTACTGGTCATAAAACAAATGCCGGACACTACTGAGTATTAAACCTGGACCACTGTCTTGATAAGCAGGTGCACTAACTGCGCCACTGAGGCACCTAGGATTGCCTTTCTTCACTATATATAAACTTTAAATATTGAGCTCAACTCACTACTGGCACCGGTATTTAAACTACAATTAAAAGGGTGAATGGTTGACTAATCACTGAAGAAATATGAATGCAAAAGATGAAAAACAAAACAAGATTGCTTCCATCAAGAACAGCAAAACAACAGCAACACACAACTGATCAAGCACAACAGAGGCAAGAAAAACCAACTGGCCATTCAACACCTGCTGGCCAGGACTCATTAATTGCCCCAACCAACAACATTTCTGCGTGCAATCGGGGCCTTACCTCTTTTGAATGTAAATTGCTCAGCTCTGCCAGAGGAGTGTGGTTCTTTGAGAAAGAAAAAACCGAAAACTGGGAATAACAACAGGTGTGTGTGAGGAATCTGGGTATGTAGTTTGCCCGTAACAGCAAAATGTATATCTTTTATTACATTTATACATCATGCCGTGCCGTACGATTCAGTCCAAAGACTTGTGAAGTGTTTCCTACATGTCACTTCTACATTCCAGTTTTGTGATCCGCTGAGGAATTTATTCTTGACAAATTAATGTGGTGGTTTCTACTTGACTTCCACATCCAAGATTGTGAATTACAGCCTTTGACTGACATTTCTGGTGGATCTTCTGTCCTCTTAGGGGTGTTGACTACACTCGTGTGCATTGCTGATCCTCTAGATCTCGGAGATACAGTTGAGTTTCCCTTCCTTGAGATGAGCTCATGCTGGCACTTCTCGTACTGCCCCAGCATCTTACAGGGCAAATATATACGCCTGAAATACTCGGCACTGAACACACATGTGAGCCGCAGTAGCACAGAGTCAGCACACTTGTCTGCTGACTCAGTGTTGTCTCGGGGGTCATTACTGCCTACAGTACCCTCCAGTGTAGGACACGGAGGTCCTGAGCCTGAGGAATTTAGGTTTGGATAGTTGCCACAAACTGTGCAGGTTAGGGTTTTCTTTTTTGCTCCGACAGAAACAAATCCATCACCTGAGAATTTGAACCCGGGTCTCCCAAATGGGAGCCCAACGTTCTGGCTCCTTGGCCAGACGCTGTGTGGTCATGTTGGAGTTCTTATAGAAGCAGGACTGTTGTTTTATGAACCCGGGGCTCCCAGGCTGACCCAGCCAAGCATGGCTGCCTGGACATGTTGTGGGACACAAAGCCGGCAGGCATGACAGTGTCCACACCAGCCACTGAGCCACACTGGCTCTAGGAACACATGGTGTCAGCACCATATACCCAACATGCCTGAAAACCTGGGAAAGGGTCCTTTATTTACACATGTAAAGGGGGGGGGGGGTGTATAGTCTACACGTGTAGGGGGGATGTATAGTTTACACGTGTAGGGGGATGTATAGTTTACAGTGTGTGTGTGTGGGGGGGGGGGGGGTGTATAGTTTACACATGTAGGGGGATATATAGTTTACACATGTAGGGGTGTATAGTTTACATGTGTAGGGTAATGTATAGTTTACACATGTAGGTGGGTGGGGGGAGGGGGTTGTATAGTTTACACATGTAGGGAGGGTGTATAGTTTACACATGTAGGGAGGGTGTATAGTTTACACATGTAGGGTGATCTGTAGTTTACACATGTAGGGGATGTCTAGTTTACACATGTAGGGGGGATGTATACTTTACACATGTAGGGAGGATGTAGTTTACACATGTAGGGAGGATGTAGTTTACACATGTACAGGGATGTATAGTTTACACATGTAAGGGGAATGTATAGTTTACACATAACAGCATAATTACTTAAATGTCTATCTGACTATATCTTGAACAAATGTCTGCCTGTCTATATCTAGACCACATGAATGGTGTCTGCCTATATCTTGACCACATGAATGGTGTCTGCCTATATCATGACCACATGTTGATGTGTCTGCCTATATCTTGACCAAATGTTGATGTCTGTCAGCCTATATCTTGACCACATGTTGATGTGTCTGCCTATATCTTGACCACATGTTGATGTGTCAGCCTATATCTTGACCAAATGCTGATGTCTGTCAGCTTATATCTTGACCACATGCTGATGTCTGTCAGCTTATATCTTGACCACATGAATGGTGTCTGACTATATCTTGACCACAGGTTGATGTCTGCCTCCCTATATCTATGATGTCCCTTCTACCAACATCATTGATGTGACCTAGTTTCTTTGCCTTCAACTGTTATCTTCATTATGGTTTTTATGAGGATGTTATGTTTTTCAATGTAGCCAAAGTATTTTCTCTATCAAATTGGTAATCTTGTTAGCACAATCAAAGGTAGTCCTATTCCCACATGTAGTCACTCAGACAACACGGACACAGCAAGGAAAGAAGGAGCAACAAGCAAGTCTAGAAGCATTATGAACTAACCACACAGGCGGATGGGTCTTTTATTCTGCCTTATGATTCAACTGTTCACTCGCATGTTCATATCAGAAGCAAAATGGTGCATTATGTAGTTAAAGCAACTAAAGGACATAATAAAAAAGGATGTTGGATATAATGTTAGTGGGTAGTAAAAACAAATGAAAGCAAGAACCAAAGTTAGAATATTCTAACGTCAAATCAGTATTAGTGTACAGATCTGAAACGTGGAGAATGGCTAAAACAATCAGTGATAAACTTTAAACATTCAATAAATGTTGGGTATGTGTGTGTGTATGCAAGACTAAAATGGCATGACAATCACAAATGCGGAGCTCACTACCCAAACCCTAGAGAATCAAGGTGAGATGCCGGCACCTGTTAGCATTCACACGGAACAAACCTGTCAATAGTATCACTTGAAAGACCTTTTTCTGGAACCCACACAAGCTGCAGGGCTTTGGAAGCTGTGTTTCAAACATGGCATGCAGGATTGTGAATTGCATTCATAACCCCTTCACCACAGAGCCGGCGGCATGAAAAGGGGCCCTATTTTACTGTACTTATATCCACAAAGAGGTTCTGTTCCTTATACACTATTCTAGTCCATATTTATTTCCTGGTGAAATGTTTTCCAGAACAAACTTTCAAGTTCTGAAATAAACTGTTGCAGCCCAAGATACACTCTTCTGTTTCCACATAAGAAGCTTGTGTTCCTACAATTCACTTGTATGTTTCTATATGTGTATCCCACACTTACATGCATAAACTGTAGACTTTTAAAACAAGAATAAACAAACAAAACCTATTACTATGAGATATTTGGTTAGTATGCAGAGTCTCTCAGAATTTTTAAAAAAAGCACCAGGTGTACAATTAAACAGTGCCAGTAAAGAATATCAAAACAGAATTTTAATAAGGATTTTAAAAAACTATAAAAAACCCAAAAAATAAAGTAGAATTACAAACTCCACACAAGGGTTTGAGGTTCTAATGAATGTGGTGGCGAATAATCTAAAACTGGATGCACAGTGCACTGGAACACTATGACATAAAGCATCAGTTTCTTTCCTCCTAAGAGAGGGGAGGAGAGAGAGAAAGAGAGATAAAGAGTGGAAGAGGTAGTAATGGGAAGATAGAGAGGTAGAATAGTTGTGATAGAGAGAGAGATAGATAGGGAGAGGTAGAGAGGGAATGAGAGAGGGAGAAAAGAGGAGAGAGGTGGAAGAGTGAGAGAGAGATGGTGAGAAGGAGAGAGAGATGGAGAGAAGGAGAGGAAAAGAGTGGGAAAGAGAAAGACAGACACAGATGAGAATGTATGTACTGTTACGCAGACACCTAACAGTTTGTTACTTTAGTTACATACAGTTGAACACCACCCACCTGGGAACTGTTAAAGACAAATGACACAGAGGCAGACTAAAGAAATCCAGGACTGACAACATTAATCACTGGACAGTCTATGACTACATTTCCATTCTTGTACACTTTTTCCAAGAGAGGCATCAGTGGAAGACCCTGACTACAAGTGTATTCATCAAGAGACACTCCTACACCCCACAGAATTGAATCTACACAACAGCAGAACCCAGGAAGGCTTACCCAGCCAGTACACGCCAGGAAGAAGTTGGATGTTTCAGCCAAAAGGTGCAAATATCGCAGCTCTGCTGCAAACAAGCTACCCCTGGACAATGGGTTGGAGTCAGCTCTAACATTGAAACCCAGGGGAGGGAGAGCTGAGTCGAGTCCAGAACCGACATCACAGCATTTGAAATATCCCCACACGTGCTCCATCCTCATCTTCAACAGCCAGCGAAGAATCCAAATACTAATGGTACCAAATGTAGTCTGATTATGCATCCATGTGACCTTTCCCGGAGTATTGAATGTTGGCCAGATCCTGTGGTCACCCCCTGCCGCTCCATTCTCTCCAGACTATGATGATCTGCTGTTCTTCTACGCTATACACATGATCCCAAAGGACCCCAACCACATCTGCCTTATCATGCACCAATACCCCACCCAACAGTGCAGACCCTGTCAATATGCCCACCTGCTTATTTCCCAACACACCAGCATGTCCAGTGGTAAAGATCCAACAAATGATCCCTATTTTTGATTCCTCCCATGGATGAATCATGACCACCCAGACCTGACCCCAGTCAGTCCACATGCAACGAGTTGGTCCCTGACCTGGCCACATCCAGACACATTTTTCTGCAGATGTGAAGCTCCAGTATGGGTCCTGCATGACCTGCTGGTTTCACAGTTTGAAGGGGAGAAGGAGACTCCTGCAATAAAGTCTGTGGAGAAGATATTTTGGTGGCAGCCCATGAGGAAAGTCTATAAATCCACTTCACTCCGATATATGATGCCAGAACCTTTCAGGGTTTAAGCGAAGCAACCCGAACAAAGCATCAGTCAAGAGTTGCAACTCAGTCTTCTAGAGTGTTCACCAACCCACCAACCAATGAAAGCTGTGCAGAAGAACAATACCAACACATCCAAAAAAACAAGTGACCAAACACACAAGAAGAGAAATAAATCAAAGAAAACAGCAAACCAGTCTCACATATGTGGAAGATTCAACAGCGCAGCGGCTAGATCTTGGCCTGGTGGTCACAGGTTCACACCCACACAGAGGCAGGTTTTTGACCTGACCTAGGCTCACAGGCCGACCCAGACTACAGCAGGTACCAGGGGATGTCTGGGGAAGTCAAGGTGGTCAGCATGACACTGACCACATCAGCCACTGAGTGCAGGTTGGGCTACACAAATGTGGGGCAAGCACCATGGACCCAACCCACCCTCAGATGTGTAACAGGGCCCCTGACATGTCCCTCACACCCGCACTTGATTGACAACATGGGTTCTCTCATTCTTAAAACATGTTTTTACTAAATTTGTTCTCCCTAAAACACAAAATGCCTGTTAATACAAGATACCCTCCCATAAGAAAACTCTACCAGAAAAGGAACCTGAAAATAATATAAAAAGCAGGTTTCATTTTTGTTGGAAATAAACATGCGATGTGACAGCCCACGACCTCAAACTCTGCAGATCTCACATTGCATTGAAAGTGATGAAAACTATGCCAAAAATCTGTTCTAACCACAAAAACCAAGACAAACTTACAGTTATCGGAGAAGCTCTTGTAGTATGAGTCAAAGGGGCGCAATCACTGTCTACTGTGCCACTTTGAATCAGAAATGTTCCTCCTCCTGCCTGTTGGATTATCTGCCCCTGTAAGGCTTGTACTGAAGACCCAACTGGCATTATTTGGGCTATCTGTAAAAAGAAATGACATTTGTACCATCTACAATATAGGATAAAACAATATAGAGACTATACTAGAACATTATATTCAACAATAAGAAAGAGACAGCTTTCCTTGGCCATATGATGAGAAGATAGACACTGGAGAACATCGCGATAACTGGAAAGATCAATGGGAAGAGAGGCAGGCGCAGACCAAGAGAAATGATGCTGGATGGACTGAGATGATGGCATGGAGAGACATGAACGCCTATGTCAGCTGGTGGAGTACATGATGATGATGACAATACAGAAATAGCCTTTCACATAAGTAACATAATATAGAGTAATGTAAGCACATTCACACACAGCACTAACACATAATGCAAGGATACAGGGCAAAAGAAAAGAGACATCATGCAGCACTGCATCAGCTGAAGAACACTCTGTAACTGACCCCTGTCCACGGGACTCACAAAAATGTTTTAGGGTGTTATATGAGGTCTGTCGTCTCTGTGGTGAAGGAGTTATGAATGTAACTTGTAATACCACATTACTGAGTTCAAAACACAGCTCAGCTGTTGGGCGATTCAGAAGCAGACAGCCTGGTGTTTCCCATACAAAGGTATGAGTGCCTGTCATTCATTTAGAAAGCAATGGCAAACTAATGAACATAAATTTGCCAAGAAATCACAAACAGCCAAACAATGCTGGGTTTCACTGCAGCATCCTGTAAAGGATATACAGCTAATTTTATACGAGCTCTGTTCAAAAAGTATCAGACGTTTGGCCAGGGAAAAATACCATTTTTATCTGAAGCCCCACACCCCATCCAAGTACTCTCCTTGAGACTGTACACTTCTCCAGGTGGTTCTGCCATTGCTGGAAGCATCATGAACATTTGGGATTTTGAGTTTAAATGTTACAGAAATGTTCTTGGAATATGATGGACCAAGAAGAAGAAGAATACCGACATTCCACCAGATTTGAACATGGAAGAGTACAGGATCATAAACAGCATCATGTCCCAGAAACTGGAATACTGTGGCCAAAATAAACAATCACAGTGGCTTGGGGAGAGCAGAGTAGGAAGGAACAGTTCCTGGAAGATAAGGCAGGGATCAGTCAGCATTAAGATGGACACAGGACACCGGAGACACCTGGGGCATGGGGTGCATGAGGACACAGGACACCACAGACACCTGGAGCATGGGTGTGCATGAGGCAGGGGAAAACTCAACTTGTTGACAAGCTGTGATCAGAGTGATGTCCTGTAAAGGACTTGCTAAATGATGCAGGTATATTATCTACACCAATAGTTCTATACTTTCCCCCACCGGGCTCACTTTCACTAAATGATGCAGGTATATTATCTACACCAATAGTTCTATACTTCCTCCCACTGGGCTCACTTTCACTAAATGATGCAGGTATATTATCTACACCAATAGTTCTATACTTTCCCCCACTGGGCTCACTTTCACTAAATGATGCAGGTATATTATCTACACCAATAGTTCTATACTTTCCCCCACCGGGCTCACTTTCACTAAATGATGCAGGTATATTATCTACACCAATAGTTCTATACTTTCCCCCACCGGGCTCACGTTCACTAAATGATGCAGGTATATTATCTACACCAATAGTTCTATACTTTCCTCCACTGGGCTCACTTTCACTAAATGATGCAGGTATATTATCTACACCAATAGTTCTATACTTTCCCCCACTGGGCTCACTTTCACTAAATGATGCAGGTATATTATCTACACCAATAGTTCTATACTTTCCCCCACCGGGCTCACTTTCACTAAATGATGCAGGTATATTATCTACACCAATAGTTCTATACTTTCCCCCACTGGGCTCACTTTCACTAAATGATGCAGGTATATTATCTACACCAATAGTTCTATACTTCCTCCCACCCGACTCACTTTCACTAAATGATGCAGGTATATTATCTACACCAATAGTTCTATACTTTCCCCCACCGGGCTCACGTTCACTAAATGATGCAGGTATATTATCTACACCAATAGTTCTATACTTTCCTCCACTGGGCTCACTTTCACTAAATGATGCAGGTATATTATCTACACCAATAGTTCTATACTTTCCCCCACTGGGCTCACTTTCACTAAATGATGCAGGTATATTATCTACACCAATAGTTCTATACTTTCCCCCACCGGGCTCACTTTCACTAAATGATGCAGGTATATTATCTACACCAATAGTTCTATACTTTCCCCCACTGGGCTCACTTTCACTAAATGATGCAGGTATATTATCTACACCAATAGTTCTATACTTCCTCCCACCCGACTCACTTTCACTAAATGATGCAGGTATATTATCTACACCAATAGTTCTATACTTCCCCCCACTGGGCTCACTTTCAGAAAGAGCATTCACAACACAGCCACAGATCTCCCAACCACCCCCCGCCCCACAGAAGTACACATGTGTCAGGAAACAAGCCTACCTGCGTCCCCTGCGGTGTGTGATAGTAAGTGCCAGACACATTTGCATACATGGTACCTTGGCTGTAGTCACTGTAGCTGTGCCTGCACAACAACAACATAAACACAAGTTATTGTTATATGTTTACATGGTGTTGGCATGGCTGAGAGGTTTCACACACTTTCTCCTGCTACGGCGGTGCAGCGGGTTCGTTTCATGCACCAGGCAGTTGGAGTTCAATGTTGGCTTCCCATTCACACAGCAATGGCAAACTACTGGCAATGTTGGCTTCCCATTCACACAGCAATGGCAAGCTACTGGCTGTAACACTGCCCAGTCAATCATCAACAGCCAATGGGGGGAGGGGAGGCGACGGCCTGCTGGATGTGACAACAACATGCTGCAAATGGACATGCTCTCTCTCTGTGTGCGTGCGCGTGTGTGTATTTGTTTTTTTTTTCCTGCAGCCCTTAGATCTCCAACAATTCTCTCTTCTACACCGACATCTTGTAGGGTCCAGTCTCAACTGTTTCCATAGCCTTGGGAGCTGTTGTGGTCAAGAGGTCTAGGTAAAAACTCCTGCGGTGGCTGGTTCTCCCTGGACCAGTATGGGTTTAGGGTGGACCCGTCTTATAATCTGCCAGCCAAGTAAACACAGGACTGCTGGACACGACCTGAGGGGTCACAGTGGTTATGCCACCTGCCTCACACTCCGAAGGTTGTGGGTTCGCTCCCAGGCTATGAATTCGGTTCACGAGTGCAATTTTCTCAAAGACTCCCGGGGGTCGTTGCTGGAGCTACAGAGTTTGTGCTTTGTACGACGCTTTCGGCAGGCCATGCTTACAATAGAGGCCAAGCTGTATGGGGTAACACTTGGTGCAATGAAGTTGATTCTCTGGCCTGTTTGGCCTTGAGGTATACTGGACATATGGTGCTGGCCCCATATTTGTTTAGACCAATCAGCACGCACCGGGTAATGAGGTTTAGACCAATCAGCACGTGCCGGGTGATGAGATTTAGACCAATCAGCACGTGCCGGGTGATGAGATTTAGACCAATCAGCACACGCCCGGTGATGAGGTTTAGACTAATCAGCACGTGCCGGGTGATGAGGTTTAGACTAATCAGCACGTGCCGGGTGATGAGATTTAGACCAATCAGCACGCGCCGGGTAATGAGGTTTAGACCAATCAGCACACACCGGGTGATGAGGTTTAGACTAATCAGCACACACCGGGTGATGAGGTTTAGACCAATCAGCACGCACTGGATGATGAGGTTTAGACCAATCAGCACGCACTGGGTGATGAAATTAATAGTATGCCTGCCACCTTCACTTCCCAGGGCAGGTCCCGGGACCCACTGAGCAACCAACAATATGAGCACCACAAACTTCACAATATTACATGAGAGTACAGGAGTCAGGATCATCGATATCAGCTCCAGACCAGACACCTAAAGAACAACTCATGGAGCCTACAATGCCTGCTAAATCTTCATGAAGGATCTGAAAATATGCCAGGGCCACAATTCCATGTACTGCCTGTGATATGTGTTAGATCATCACATATGAAATACACTGATGTGCCAGATCTTCAGATACGAAAGCCAGGATGTACCCCATCCCTATACAGATCCTACACTAGATAGATGTTTACGTCTGTGGTTGCAGGTTGGAAATATGACGCCGAAGCACCCTGGAGTGCTGGCTAACAATACAGGCAACCTGGCTCTGCTGATCTGATGTCGAAAGTGCTGATAAGTAAAATCTGGCCACCTTGTCTCATAAAGTCTTCATCTAGGATATGTGAACCCTTGATATTTCACACCTCATATAGCAGTATTTCTTTGTTTCTAAAGAACTACAATTACTGCACACATAGAGTGCTCAGTTTTTCATGGGTCACATTATGGAGATGTAAGACAGTAAAACCACTTTTAAAAAATATGAGATTATCTAGGCAAAGTTTCATAGACCACAGAGACCATTTCAGAAAAAGGGCCTGCACTTAGATACCTATTTTCACTGTGTATACATTCAGCACAGCAGCAATCTAATTATCTATGTATGCATTTGTGTGGCTAACAATCTATGATCTTAGTTTAGTCGTTGGATCAACATCACGGCACACGGTTTAACCCATAAGTGCTCCGTTTTCCTCCTAACTCAAACCCGAGTCTGGAGAAACTCAGCTCAGTGCACGAACTCCGTTGCATTGGCGAGGATCCTGAAATACTTGGGTATATTTTTAACTCGAAATTTTGCCCGGGCAGCGCCGTTAGGCTACTCTTTTTACGATTTCCAACTGCCAAGGGATTTTTTATGTGCGCAACAATACACACGGGCGTCCGATCTCACTACCCAGAGACAACAATACACACGGACGTCCGATCTCACTACCCAGAGACAACAATACACACGGGCGTCCGATCTCACTACCCAGAGACAACAATACACACGGGCGTCCGATCTCACTACCCAGAGACAACAATACACACGGGCGTCCGATCTCACTACCCAGAGACAACAATACACACGGGCGTCCGATCTCACTACCCAGAGACAACAATACACACGGGCGTCCGATCTCACTACCCAGAGACAACAATACACACGGGTGTCCGATCTCACTACCCAGAGACAACAATACACACGGGCGTCCGATCTCACTACCCAGAGACAACAATACACACGGGCGTCCGATCTCACTACCCAGAGACAACAATACACACGGGCGTCCGATCTCACTACCCAGAGACCAGGGGAAATTTTGTTACTGGAAGTCCAGGTGGATTTTTTAAATAAATCCCGGTCCTCATCGGGGCCTAAATCCGGGACCTCCAGCACTCGAGGCGGACACCGTACCTTGAGACCACTCAGCCCCCTATAAACAATTAGTTATAACTAGTATAACTAAATAGTTAGGTATAATCTATGATCTATGTATGTGTTAGTGTGGCTGATAAACTGTGATCTATATAAGTGCTGTTTGACTGAAACACCATGATGTGAATATACATTCTCTAATGCAGTAACAGAAGCTAACTGGCAGACAATAGGAACAAGACTGTGGTCATTCAAGGAGCATGTATATGAATGTTATTGCATTGTACACAGTCCTACTGTTTCTCCTGCCATGTCGCTCCCTGTGGAGCATACATCCTTTGTTAGCTCATCCCAAGTTAGCAATGAAAAATAATTAGCTTTAACATGGCTAGCAAACAAATTATGTAACTGCTAATGTTAAAAAATAATGGCAGTGCTAGACATGTCAAAGATTAATGGACACAAACATCTATCTAGCTCTAGTCTAGTGATAATGACATCAGGTTAAGCAAGATTAGCCTACAGTAATTATAATGGCAGTGTATGCGTGTGTGTTTGTGTGCATCCATATATGTATGATAAAAGAAAGTGAGAGAAGATCCTGAAAAATAAATGCAATTTTTGCATCATGTTCT